>JANBXA010000491.1:18607500-18857500 GCA_030556225.1 Cricetiscus sungorus | reverse complement strand
TCTACAAAACTGTCTTCTTGTCTTTTTAAATTTCATGCCTGTGCTTTTCTGAATATTATTTGTTTCAGAATATAGACTATTAACACCATACTTGCTTTAGCATTTAAGAGTCTCAATTGGAGTCTTTCTTAAGTGAAAAAATAAAGGATGATTTGATATATAATATGTATAATATTTTTATACATAATATATACACATGTATGTGTGTTTGTATACATATATGGGTATAATATTAACTAACCTCAGTATAAATATATATTACTTTTCTTTTCTATATTACTGAAGGTTTTGTTTGAATTTTGTTCGTATTCATAGTCTTAGAGTGTACCTTCTTTTATTTGGCCATTATTAGACACTTTTTTCTTTTTTTTACCTTTTTTATAAATTATTTTTGCTTATTTTACATATTGACCCTCCCTCTCCCTCCATCTGTCCTTCCTCCCCCCGCCATGGCCCCAAACACCCTCCCATTCCACCACCCCCATTCCAAAGGAAGGATGATGCCATCCAGGAGGAATCAACAAAATTTGTCAAGTCATTTGAAGTAGGGACTTGCCCTCCCTCCTGCCTCTAGGTTAAGGGAGTATCTCTCCATGGGGAATGTGCTCCCAAAGTCCTTTCATGTACCAGCGATACATTCTAGTTCCACTGTCAGAGGTCCCTTAGACTGCCCAGGTCTTCTATCTAAGACCCATGTTCAGGGGGTCTGAGTCAGTCCAATGCTGGTTTCTCAGTTATCAGTTTGGGAGTCCATTAATTCCCACTTGCTCAGGTCAGCTGTCTCTGTGGGTTTCTGTAGCATTGTCTTGTTCCCTTTTTCTTATTACTCCTCCCTGTCTTGAACTGGATTCCAGGAGTTCGGCTAAGTATTTAGCTGTGGGTGTCTGCTTCTGTTTCTATCAGCTACTGGATGAGGGCTCTATGATGGTGTGTAAGTTAGTCATCAATCTCATTATCAGGGAAGGACATTTAAGGTAGCCTTTCCACTGTTTCTCAAATTGTTAGTTAGGGTCAGTCTTATAGGTTTCTGGATATTTCTCTATAGTCAGTTTTCTTTTCAAACCTATAATGACTCCTTCTTTTATGGTCTCTCTCTCTCTCTCTCTCTCTCTCTCTCTCTCTCTCTCTCTCTCTGCGGATAAGTTAGTCATCATACACCCAAATATAGATTCACTACAACAATGTTTTCACTTTGATTCTGTTGCTGTGAGAAAACACTGACAAAAAAAAGTAACTTGGGAAGGAAAGGTTTTATTATTTTTACATTCATGCCTGTCACTAGAGAGATCAAACATGAAGCTGGAAGCAGAAACTGAAGGAGAAACTGCTGACACACCCTGTTTACTGGCTTGATTCACCTATTTTGCTCAACTTGATTTTTTTCACAGCCCAAGCCCTCATGCCCAGGGATGGCATTAGCCCCAATGGGCAAATCCTTCATAATTGATAAAATGTCCCATCAACGTGCCTACAAATCAATCTGGTAGAGGCAATTACTCAATTGAGATTACCTCATCCCATATGACTACAGTGTGTCTCCAGTTGAAAAAACTTAAAATATAACAAATAGATCTATGAGGTTAATAAATGAATTTTTACTGGAACACAGATATGACACAAATTAGCCGATTTACTATGGCTGTTTTTGCATTCTAAGATAGAGATGAGAACAAAGACACAGGCCATGCAATCCAAAAGATCTGAAACATTTTTAGAAGTTGCTGAGAACTAAATCACTGCATCAGGAATTGCCATATATTTTCCCCATAATATTTAATAAAAAGAAAAACATACAAAATGAAGCTAGTCCAAAATTTTCCTTTTCATTTTTGGTGTAATTTTTAATATCTCTTTTCTCTAATTCATTATGCATTTCTGGATGATACAATTTCCTCCCTAAAAGCAAGTGAAGTGCTTTTCACTGAATATTTCTTATCTGATTGATATTGATTTTCACGATCATTTAAAATATGATAGTACTAGGAAACTATTCACCAGGTATTCCCATATTTCCCCTTTGTGGTCATATTAAATGAATGTAGTTTTTATTTATTTTCAATAAAGATAGAGTAATGCAACTTACCTTCCCCAAGACACATGAGCAGAAGTGACACGTTGTTTTCTAAACAGTTCTAGCACCAATGCAAAGTAAGCAACTGCCCTTATCCACATTTTAAACTTTGGTCATAAAAACTCTGTTTACCTCAAACCCTGTAGGAAATACACTTTCTTGCTTTAAGTAACAAATATTTGGTGATTATAGAGAAGTACTGAGAGAAAACAACAAATCTATCTTAATGGACACATAAATTGCTAAAAAGTTTGAGGATTCTGTCTCCACAAAAACTTGTAGCTGGTTAAAATAATTTTAAAGATGGGATTGTGATAATTTGTAATGCTCAATTACAAAAATCTCATAAAATCCAAATTAACCTCCAGTTCTTTTAGATCTTGTAAGATCTAAATCTCAATACATCTAAAATAACCGGAGAGGCAAATGAATGAGCAGATATTTAGCTTTAAGTGAGAATTAAAAACAGCAGATGACTGCTTTTGCTCTTGGTTACGAACTAGAACTTTAATGTTAAAACCCTATTTCAGAAGATTTTTTAAAACTTTGGTAAAAAATGACATTGTTTCTTTAGTAATTTATATAATCAGGCATTAATAAATCAGAGTAGGATGAATTATATCTGTAGCTGTAAAATTAAATAGTATTCCTTAAATTATCAGCTTCTGTGTAAAGAGATAGATAATATTAGCTAACTGCAGACAAGTGCACACGAAAACATATAATCTAAATAAGAACTAGGAAGCATAAAGGTACAATCTTTTGAGTGATTCAGGGAAAAGATGAAAAAGATGTAGAAAGAAGTGTGTTAATGCTACTTCATCAACATCTGTAAATATCTTTAATACTTCACTATTATTAACCTCTTGCATTTAGGCACAGTAGCGTCAAAAAGAGACTCTTCTTTTTGACACTAAACAAAATGAATTTTAAAAACTGATATAACATGAGAGCACAGAGGGACTTCAATAATTTTATTGATTGGGATAGAAAAAGCATATGGTAGCTACTCTAAATTTTACTATGACTCAATTAACTATTATGATTCTGATTTTCTAGGTGACAAAACTAATGTCCTAAGAAAAATCTTTAAGCCAATATTATGTAGTTACAAAATATTAGGAGGTAAATGTGTGTTTGTGCAATACCTCCAAACTGAACATACAAATGAAAATAATGCATTATAGATGATAATAAAAGTTAACTTCATAACATCTTTTATAGACAGATAATTGACCCAAGGTCAAAAACTTTTCAGTAATCACCAAGATGGTCAAAGCTTAGCTATTGATTGCCACCTTCCTGTTTTGTTCTTCATTTTTCTGTGTCTAAAATAAAGTCCACTGGAGAAAGTAGGTTGTTCTCGTTTAAACTAATCATGTAGAATGCTATTCTAGTTCATACACTTCCAATATTTTTATTTCAGCAATTCCCAATCACATCATAACTGAAATCTTTTTTCTCTAGTTCTTTGCCTAGTTTTTTGTTTTGTTCTGTTTTTGCTTTTTTATTTTTTGTTTTTTTTTCTTGTGAAGTTTTGGCGAATAGAAATATAAGAGCTGATTCCTCTTTAGTGAAGCATGCCCTGCCTATTGGCTGATTTAACTTATTTACACACAACAGATTTGGTGCTTTCATACAGTGCAAAATTTGTACTATCAATCAAAAGTAAGCATTCAATTTCCATAGCAACAATTAATTGGTGCTTTTTCTAAAATGTGTTTTTGGAGGCAACAATATGCAAGGAAACTAATTAAAGGAAAACATTTTGAGCTATTTCTGTTGCCTTGGTTTTTAGGGAAAATGGGGGGGGGGTAGTACAACAAAGAGCTATTTGTAATCCTGAAGTTATCTTATGTTCTACACTCATAGTTGGAGAAAAAGACACAGAGCCAATGATTGCTTACAACGTGTTCCTTGGTTCACTTCCACAGCTGGTATAGCAAGCACATCAAAAGCATCACCAGAACCCAGATGTAGCTGGAGCTTGTGATAAGAGCAGAATATTTCTAAATCTCTGTTTGATTCTTCTCTGAAAGTGAAATAAAGCATGACAAGAGACAGAGCAGACACACAAATATTGTCAATAGAGTTAAGTTATTTTCTGGATAAATAGGAAAGTTAAAAGGTGCAATGTGTTAACTTTGTGTAAGCAGTGATTAACACAAGCAAGGGAAAATTCTAACTATTCCAATATTTCTTGAAATTTGTATATAGGGTCCCACAGACTGCTCAGCATTTTTTCTGTGTCTAAACTTAGAAAACCAGCTTCTAAAGAGGCAAGAGTTACCCAGAGGACAAAATCTATTACCTTCTTAAATGCAATGTAAATAGCTATTTACACAAATTTAGACATACATACAAACAAGCCCCATACTGCTTCTATTAATCTCCAGACACATGATTATATGACCTGACTATATTTTAGAGTTCCATCTATCATTTCATAGGATCATCTCCTCAAACAATAAAATAGGGCCATATCAAAGTACTAAATATATATTCTATATTGCATTGCAAAGATGATGCATGGAATGCCAAATCTGATAGAGGGCAATGAATTCCAGTTTCAAGTTTAAACAGGATGAAATTGTTTATAGTTAATCTCAATTCAACAAAACATATTCAATTCTAGCAAACATTATTTTTTCCTTCAGTGTTCCTTTGCATTGGTGTGCTGTCAGGATAAATACAAATGCTAAAAATGCTGAGGAATTTGCTTAGCATTGTATTTTATTTAGAAACTGTCTTCAAAATCTAGTTTATTTCATTTAAATTTTAGCAGTAGAACTAAAATCTATGGGGATCACTTAGACTACAGTTTTTAGACACTGCAGTGCAAAAACGGTCAGTCTCTTAACACACTACAAGTTATTTTTGTACACATTTAACTATCTTCTTCTTTGAAAGGTAATCTATAATAGATATTAGCTTGTTGCTCTGGCAGACTAATAAGCTATGAAGGATGTAGAAAGCCATTGTTGCTGAAGCTGCTCCTTCAGGTATCTTTGGCAGGTTCAATTACTAATTAATCAGAGTAGTTCACATCAGCAGTGAAAGGCCCGTTAATGTCAGTTTAGATAATTATGATTCTAAAGCATGCATCCATCTTGTTGTACAGATATATCATGGGAATAAAACAGATGTCAATGTGATATTTTCAAACTCTTCTCAAGCTTAAGAAGACTTCTTATCTATACTGAGATATCCACCCACTCGCACCTGTTGTACTGACCACGCCCATTGGGAATGGAGACAGGGTGGTTATGACGTAAAGATACTAGGTCTGAGGTGTGGAACCCCAAATCACTCTCTTGCTTCCTGGACAGAGACAGAGAATCTGGAGGCATCTTTGTGACTGAAACCTGCTGATATTCATCTTCCACTGTTATTTAGTTATTTCACCCTAAATAAACATCTATTCAGCCTGTTTTCCCCGATCCTAATTTTTCCACAATATTTGGTGTCAGAAGTGGGATCTAGATTTCCATGGCTTCCAGGCAATTGGGTCACACCCAGTAGGTGGGCAGGGTATTAAGCTCAAAGCTCACATAAAACCTCACACACTCTTTCCTCTACACAGGAGCACAAGACAGAAACTTAACAAAAAAACAAAAGAACTAACAGAAGTGATGCCACAATTGGATTTAACAGACATCTATAGAACATTCCATCCAAAAACAAAAAGATATACGTTCTTCTCAGCTCCACATAGAACCTTCTCTAAAATCAACCACATACTAGGCAACATAACAAGATAGACAACCCTTTGTCCAAACTAACAAGAAGCTGAGAGAAAACATGCAAAAAAAATCAGAAATGAAAAGAGGAAGAAAATATTGGACATGGAGGAAATCTAGAGAATTTTCAGGACATACTTTGAAAACATGTACTCCAGTAAAATCAACAATTCAAAGAAAATGGACAAATTTATGGATAGCTATCACTTACCAAAATTAAATCAAGAACAGATAAGGAATTTAAATAGACCTATAAACCCTAATGAAATAAAAGCAGATAGAAGCAGTCATCAAAGGCCTCCCAAAAAAAAAAAAAAAAAAAAAAAAAAGCAGACGGCCAAGTGTATTCAGTGTAGAATTCTACCAGAAATTCAAAGAAGAGCTAATGTCAATATGCCTCAAAGTATTCCACACAATAGAATCAGAAGGTTCATTGCCAAACTCTTTATGAGACTACATTGGTACCTAAGCTTACAGACACAACTAAGAAAGAGAACCTCAAACCAATATCCCTCATGAACATTGATACAAAAATACTCAATAAAATACTGGCAAATTTGAATCTAAGAAAACATCAGAGAAATCATCCACCATGACCAAGTAGGCTTCATCCAAGGGCTGCAGGGATGGTTCAACATATTTAAATCTATCAATCTGATGCATCATATAAACAAACTGAAAAAGAAAACCACATGTTCATTTTACTATATGCTGAAAAAGCCTTTGACAAAAATCCAACACCCTTTCATGATAAAGGTTTTTGGGAGATCAGAGATAAAAGGAACATAGTTAAACATAAAGCAATATACAGTAAACCAACAGCCAACATCGAATTGAATGGAGAGAAGCTTGAAGTGATTCCTCTAAAATCACGAACAAAATAAGGCTGTCTACTCTCTCCATATCTCTTCAGTATTGTACTTGATGTTCTAGCTAGAGCAATAGGACAAAAAAGGCAATCAAGGGGATACAAATTGGAAAGGAAGAAGTCAAGCTATCACTATTTTCAGATGATATGATAGTTTACACAAGTGACCTAAAAATCTCTACCAGGGAACTCCTACAGTTGATAAACCCATTCAGCACATTAGCAGGACACAAGATTAACTAAAAAAAGTCAGTACCCCTACTATATACAAATAATAAAGGGTCTGAGAAAGCAATCAGAGAAACATTACCCTTTACAATAGCCACAAACAACATAAAATATCTTGGGGTAATTGCTTTAAAGTAATAAATTAAAGAAGATAATAGGAAATTGGAAAGATCTCCCATGCTCTATGATAGGTAAGAGAAACATAGTAAAAATGGAAATCTTACCAAAAGAAATCTACAGATTCAATGCAATCCCAACTAAAATCCCAGCAAAATTCTTCACTGATTATGAAATGATAATAGTCAACTTTATGTAGAAAAATAAAAGATCCAAGAGAGCCAAAACAATGCTATACAATAAAGGGGATTCAGGAAGCATCACCATCCCTGACTTCAAGTTCTACTATAGAACTATAACCCTGAAAACAGCTCAGTATTAGCACAACATTAGATAGATAGGCCAATAGAATCCATAAAAATCCTGATATTAATGCACACAGGTGTGAACACCTGACTTTTGACAAAACAGGTAAAATTATACAATGGAAGGAGAAAAGCATCTTCAACAATCAGTGCTGGCATGACTTCATGCTGATGTGCAGACGACTTCAGACATATCTATATCTATCACCTTGCAGAAAACTTAAGTACAAGGGATGAAAGACAATATAAATCCAGACACACTGAACCTCTTACAAGAGAAAGTGGGTAGTACACTTGAACAAATTGGTACAAGAGACTGCTTTCTGAACATAAAACCAGTAGCACAGACACTGAGATCAACAATTCATAAGTGGGACATTCTGAAACTCAGAAGATTCTGTAAGGCAAAAGACACAGTTAACAAGACCAAGTGGCAGCAAACAGGCTGGGAAAACATCTACCAACCCTATATCTAACAAATGGCTGATCTCCAAAATATTCAAAGAACTCAAGAAACTAATCACAAAAGCATCAAATAACTCAATTAAAAAGTGGGGTACAGGCCTGAATAGAGAATTCTCAATAGAGGAATCCAAAATGGCTGAAAGACACTTAAGAAACTTCTCAACATACTTAGACATCAGGGAAATGCAGATCAAAACAACTCTGAGATACTATCTTACTCCTGCCAGAATGGCTAAAATTAGAAACACTAATGACAACTTATGCTGGAGAGGATTTGGAGAAAGGGTGGTGGGAGTGCAAACTTGTTTAGCCATTTCGGAGATTAGTATGGCAGTTCCTCAGGAAAATGGGATCAGTCTACCACAGCACCGTGCAACTCCACTCTTATGCATATGTCCAAATGATCCACATCCATGCATCAAATACATCTGTTCTACTATTTTTATAGCAGCATCATTTTTAGTAGCAGGAATGTGGAAGGAATCTAGATGCTTCTCAACTGAAGAATGGATAAAGAAGATGTAGTAAGTTTACACAATGGAATACTACTCAGCAGAAAAAATAAACTATGGAACCTTGAAATTAGAAGACAAATAGATGGTACTTGAAAAAAACCATCCTAAGTGAGGTAACCCAATCACAAAACGATGGACATAGTATATATTAATTCATATATGGGTTTCAGACCTAGAGCAAAGGATCATCAGCCTATAATTTCCATGGCCAGAGAAAAGAAAATATAGGGAGAAACCTAAGAGATTCATAAATGGTCCCTTACAGAGGGGAAAAAACACGATCTCCTGAGCATATTTGGAGTGGGTGACAGTGAGTGAAGAGGGAGTTAGGAGAAAGAGAATGGGGGGAGAGAAGGACATGCGGGACCAAGAAGATTGAGTTGGGTGATGAATAGACAAAAGGAGAGAGAGAAAAATACCATAAGAGAGGGTGCCATTATATGTTTGAAGAGAAAACTAACTCTACAGAAATGTCCAGAGACCTACAAGGATGACACCACTGAACAATTTGAGCAACAGTAGAAAGGCTACCTTAAATGCTCTTCCCTGATAGTGATATTGATAACTAACTTATATGGCATCATAGTGCCCTCATCTAGTAGCTGATGGGAACAAAAGCAGACAAGCACAGCTAAACACTGAACCAAAGTCCTGGAATCCAGTTGTAAAAAGGGAGAAGTAAGAAAATGGGTCAAGACAAGGCTACAGACCCACAAAGACAGCTGAACTGAACAAAGGGGAGCTCCTGGACCCCCAAAATGATAGCTGGGAAACCACCATTGGACTGACTCAGACCCCCTGAATGTGAGTCTCAGTTAGAAGGCCTGGGCAGTCTAACAGACCTCTGACAGTGAAACCAGGATGTATCCCTGGTTCATGAAAGGACTTTGGGAGCATATTTTCTATGGAGGGATAGTCCCTTAACCTAGAGGTAGGAGTGAGGGCCTAGACCCTATTCCAAATAACTTGACCGATTTTGATGATCCCTCCTGGGAGGCATCACCCTCCCTGTGTAGTAGGGGTGGGTATTACAGGAGGAAAAGCTCTTGAACTTTAGGGCTTACAGAAAACTTATAAAGCTTCTCAAGATAAAATCTTGACAAGTGTCTTTATGCTCATCCAGAAACTCAACCTGCATATGATGAACACATCTAGTCTCTACGCATTATAGCAGTTTTGAATGCTTGGGATAATGACCCAAGTATAAACCATGGAGCCCTATGTCATCATTTCCACTTGATTCAACCTGATGCATCTGGACTACAAACATCACCCTAAAACTGGTTTGGGACTGTTGCTGAAGACAACTTCTGACTAGATAGCTCAAATGGTGCACCTTCTTATTACACCCTGGCCAGAGTTTCAGATAGAACTTAAGGAAAGCATTTTCTGCCAAACAAAGGCAAACTGCAAGTGGTATAGCTAGTCAAAAGAAATTGTGTTAGAACAAATTTTCTTCCTACAGGATCCCATGGTGCAATCAACATTTCAACATGAAGTAATCTTAAGATAACAAAGCCCCCTTTCCCTAATGCTGGCTTTTAGGAATAATATCCATCTGCATAGGGTTGGTATTGCTTACTTAGTTTTGGGTATGGAAGGTGATGCTCAGACTCAGGTGTCTTTTTTAGACAGGTATAGGGTATGGTTGGGAAAGGTACAGTTTACATGGGATATTGATAGATTAACTTATCTTCTTGTGAATTTAGTAATTATTAGTTATATATAACTTACATTGTTATAGATTCTTATATGTTGTAACCTATGCAAAATGAAGTTTGTATTCATTTCTCATATGTATACCATTATATACCATTATTTATATTTGAGACATTTTGTATATTAATACAATTTAGGATATTTTTATAATGCTGCACTCTACAGTTCTACCTCTGGTCAAGACATTTCTACTCTGTTTTAGAAGTATATATATATATATATATATTTATATATATGTATATATATATATACATATATATATATATGTGTGTGTGTGTGTGTGTGTGTGTGTGTGTGTGTGTGTGTGTGTGTGTAGTTATATTGCTAAAGTAATTGTCCCTGCTTTACTCAGAGAAGTTTCAATTATTTTTATAGCTAGGCTCCTGAGTATTACAGATTATCTTTAGCCATGTTTCTTATACCTATGAAATTAGTCAGACATAGATGCTTAATCTTCAAACACTTATTAGACATGCAGAACATGACATTTAAATGCTTTAATATTAGTACTCCATTGACATGAGACACTATTGCTCCAGACAGCACTGTGCATTTCCTAAACATATGTTGGGCACTGTTGTCTCTCCTTCTGGAGTCCATTCTCTCCTTGGCTAATGGCTTCTTGGGCAAAGAACTTCTCCCACCTCGACCACTGACTTGGACATATTGTCCTAGTGAGCTTACAGAAGGCAAACCTACAAGACTGCTGAACCTTGCCAAGTCAGGGTAAGACAGCCTTTCTACCTCCCTGCTTCTGTAGTGGTCTGTCAGATACTCTAGGCCTTAGCCAAAACTGGTTGCACCAATGCTGCTGTGAGACTTTGGGTGACTGTCCAGATAGCCTGATATTTCTGTCCTCACTGCACCACTTGGAAGCTGCTCATCTGTACTTCCCTAGAATTGTTATCTTCCTCTTCAGGTCTTTGATGAAGTTGAAGATTAGACTATCACAATTATTATTTTCTCTTCCTAGATAAAAATACCAGGTACTAGGCTTAAACTTCCAACTTAGACAACTTTATTGTAAATCTCTGTTGTGCCTTCATCCTAAGACTAGATATGTAGATCTTATGTTATAAGTAAGGTATTCCACTGTCGGTCTTGTCCCCAAGCCATGCCAGCCCCAAATAACACACTGAGACACTGTATTAGATATAAAGTTTTAGGCCAGTTACTAGTGTTTCTTATAGGCTAGCTCTGTCTTAAATATTAACCCATTTCTATCAATCTAAGTGTTTCCATGTGGTCTCATCTTACCAGAGAGAGGGTCCAGACCTCTGTTCCTTCCAGTCTCTACATGCTGACTTCTCCTATCTACTTCTGGAATCCTCCTTGTCTCCTAGTTCTGCCTATCTTGCTTTCCTATTGGCCAACAGTGCTTTATTCATTAACTAATAAGAGAAACATATTTACAGAATGACATCTCCCAACAATCTTAACTATGTATGCTCTTGATTTTCCTTTTCTTAGAGCATACTTGATATTCACTGTCTTTGTATATAGTTTTGTATCAAGCCTTTAGACTAAAAGGGGAATGGTAGTGGCACCTGTTGCACTGACCATGCCCATTAAAGATGGAGACATGATGGGCATGATGTGGGGATACTAGATCTGGGGTCCAGAACCCTGGAGCTTTCTCATGCTTCCTTGACAGAGACAGAGAGGATCTGGAGGTATCCTTAGAACTGAAATATGGTGGCATTCATCTGTCTCTGTTCTAAGTTATTTCTCCCTGAATAAACATCTATTCAGCCTATCTGTTTTCCCAAATCCTTATTTTTCCATGATACTTATCAGAGCAAAAAGACCAGTAATCAACTTTGTACTCCCTGCAAACTTATAAAGACATCTGTTTTCATTGTCATTAACATTGGCATCTGAGTCTGTTTCATTTAACAACGTTTCACCAACACAATTCAATGATTGTATTCCTCTCGCTAAAGCTTCAAATTGTTATAGTAAATTCATACTCTCAGTGTGTGTATTTTTGAAAAAAGATTCAAAGTAATTAAGAAACTTCCTTAGGTTGAGCAAAGATTTAACACAGACTACATGACAGCCATCCCAAAGGTGAAGATTTTATGTCCAAAATGCGTCTTATTGATCTGTATTCCTGGGAAAACTTCTAACTTACTATCTTACCTGAAATTCACATGTTCTGAGCTCTAAGAATGTTTATGTTGGTTTGTATTGTTCCTTATATCTTTCCCATTTGGTCTTTCTTCAACTTCTTTAATATTTGTTATTTTTTTCCAGTATTTTAAGATAAAACTTTCTGTAGGATAACATTTTTATAGCCTCTGACTTTAGAAATGCAGCAATGAAAATTCTGGATGGCCTTACTTCAGATTCTGTTTAGAACTCATATACAACTCAGACTATCTCAAATCCTACCATGAACACTTTAAAAAGAAGCTCTTTAAGTCTGTGTATTTTAAGTCTCTTATAATATGCTGTTTATGTTTAGGTGTCTTCTTCCTGGTCATTCCTTTCTCTCCCTGAAAGTATAGAAGTGCTCCTATAAATATATTTCCACACTATTACTGCTAGCTCTCATGAACATTTGGAACAGAGAGAATGCTAAATAAGGCCTCATTTACTTATGTAAAACAAAGTTGAATGTTTTCATATTTATTGATCCCTTTCTCCTTAGTTGCTTACTATTAAGCATGAGACAACAAAATGTCTCTGAACTCACATTTGCTAAAATGGTTTGCTTTTTACATCATTTAGCCTACTTGCTATGTTTTCAATGGAGGAAGAAAGGTGAAACCTGGAGTGGGTTCATGAGCTCTGTTCTATAATAATATGTACTCCTTAGAACTATTTAGAAGAATGATGATATCTGTAAATGTTTTATGAACTACAAAATATATAAAACACAGATTGCACTGTTATCTCTGACAAATGTAGAGGATTATAGGTAATCATGTTTTGCCAAACTTCATTCCTTGCCATCTACATTTATGACTTCATAAAAAATCTTGAAGTCAATGACATCCCTGTCAAGGAAGATATGTTGATACCATGCCAGAATGAGGCAAGAGAGCATTAGAAAATAGTTCTGTGAACTTCTGTAGCACATTCTTATGTACTGAAGTAGATTATTGAAAATTAAATGTTTCAAGAAGGGAAATGAAAACAACAAACATTATCTTCAAAAACACTCTAAAACTTAGAATTCCAAATTCCAAGGTTAACTCTTTCTTCTCTAAGTAAACAGGTGCAGTTTTTAAAATCCTCAGACCAAGCATTGGTGGGATGCCACAGAACATATAGGTCTGCACAGATCTTATGTAGCATCAGCATGGCACAGAGCATGGATATACACATAGCATGCATGGATAAAACAGATGGTTAACATCAACATGGCCTCCTGTGGGAGCATAGACAATTGATATCAACATGGCCCACTGGAATTAGCATCTTTTTTTCATATTTTTTATTTTTTGAGGGGAGGACACAAAGTGGGGTAGACCTTGTAAGAAGTGATTGTGATTCGGGTGCATTGTGTAATTATTCCCAAACAATTAATAACAATATTATTTAAAAAATAGAGAGCCAGTGGTGAAACAATTTTAGCTTCATGGGCAGTTCTTAAAACTCAATAAGGTCTAACGGAAGACAAACACTCATGAAATAAACTACTCAAAAGATTCATGAAGTTCATAAAATGTACCAGATAGAATAAACTCTGTTCACTCCAAGCTTATATAAACAGTAAAGATTGCTAGTTAACATGGGCAGACCAACTGAGATGCCTGAAAGAAGCAGAGACTAACTAACCTGCATGGCTCTATAGAGATTGTGGTGCCTAGAGAGGCAGAGATCAGCCTAACAGACAGAAAAAAAGATACTGACTGGGTTTGCTGTGGACTCTGAGACATCAAAGTTCATTTCCAATGACATTTCTCCTAAATAAAACTCACAGCTATTCAATAACTGTAGACCAAGCACTGAGATATGGGAGTCTACAGGATCCATTCTCAGTTAAGCCACCACAGCTGGGGGGGTGGGCCTTTGGTGATACAGCAGCCTTTGGGTTATTCCTACTTCTGTAAGTGACCCCTTGTTCATACTTCTGTAAGCAACCACAGTAAAATCATTGGAGCATCAGCTTACTTTTGTGTAAGCCTTACTTTTGTCTCTATTGGGGGTAAGTACACATTTGTTCACATCTCCCCAGGAATAGTGTAATATAACACCTGACTATCACATTTCAAATCAAATGAGTTCTTCTGTAAGCTAGTCTTGAAAAATGTCTATTTATCTTACCATCTAAATTACACTACACAGTGCATATCTAAAGAGATTCAGGTGGGACATTATAGTGTTTTCTATATTACAGTATTACATTTTAATGTGATTTTCATGTTATACTTTGAGGAAAAAAATTAATAATTTCACTAAATAATTTACAGACCTAAAATTATATTAATTTACTAAATTCCACATTGGGCAGTAAAATCAAAATAATTAACAAAACTATAGCAGGTTGTGGTATTATATGCCAGGAGGATTTGCTGAAGGAGTCAAAAGAAGGAGGGTCACAAGTTCAAGGTCAGCCACTTTTATGTGTTGACATAAGGAAAGATGTATTAGTGAACACACACAAAAGCAAATACATCATATACATATGTTTGTATAAGCTTAAATATTTAGCATAGACAAAAAATATATAATGTTTGTCTTTCTAAATCTGTCTCATTTGAAAATTCATGACAAATTACTCCAGTTCTTCCAATTTTTTTATCAAATTATATAATTTTATTATTTACACTGGGATAATATTTTACTGTGTATATGAACAATGTTTTTATTCATTAATCTCATAATGAACACCAAAACCTAATGGTAAGTCTATTCATTTTTCTACACTTTCCTTTAGCATTCTAATGTAAGAACATTAAGTCCTTTCTCTCTCACTAATTGCTTAATGTATTTGTTTACATGAGTGAGTATATGTGGAACTGTCCTCATCTATTCTAACACTATCATTAGTTATACTCTTAAATAATTTGCTCTGATCCTGCTCACTCAGAACCCCTCCACACTGGTCTTCTGCTTTTTCTTGTGTCTTCCTCATTTCCTTCCCTCTACTTTTTAAAACATTTTCTTACGGGAACTAGAAGATATTTCAGACTTCTCTTGTATTTTCAAATCTCAGCTCTGGAATCAAATAATTCAATTAGGAGCACTGAGACCTTCAGTTAAAAACAATGTTAATAATGCAATAACTGGGACCAGGCAAAGCTGGTATACTCACTGATATCAGGGTATTTCACTTTTAGAGCCTGACAGAAGTAGGAAGTATACATATATGCAGCAAACCACACTGAGAACATTCTTTTTCTTTATTTCTTTCTTTCTCTTTTCTTAATGTGTATATCTACTGTCTTTTATTGCTAAAGATTCAGCAAAGAAGGGCTTATTTTGGAATATTCTTTCATCATACCTTATGTACCTTATGTACCTTATGTACTAATATGAAATGTTTCATTTTATTACATTTTCTTACACTTGGTTTTTAGACTACACATAGAGCAGTTTCAAAAACGATTGAATTAGCCCCTGAGTAAAGCACTCTAACTACAGTTCATTTATGTCTGTCTATGAAGTATGCTTACAAGACCGTCTTTACAAGCTCCATTGATCCTTTCTTCCCCTCCACTCAATACTGAAATGTTCATTTGTATTAGAGTTAGATTTGTCATATGATATATTTGGTTCCTGTTGTATACCAGTTTATTTAAAATTCATATCTGCTTTAAGGGGCATATGAAAAGAACTAAGCAATAGGTAGAAGCAGATACAAAGACCCACAGCCAAACATTAAGTAGAGTTCAGGGAATGCCCCAAGAGAGGAAGGAGTGTATTCTAGGAGCCTGAGGGGTCAAGGACACCCACAATAACACTACACACAGAACTGACTAAGCAGAAGTCATAGGGGCTGACAGAGTTAATCAAGGAATCTGTATGGGTCTCACGTTGGTCTCTTACATGTATGTTATGGCTTAGTGTTCTTGTGGGAAGGCTTTGGGGACACTTTTTCTCCTGGTGTGTTGCTTTACCAGCCTTGATTTGAGAGTATATGTCTATCCTTAGGGTAAACTATTATGCTATGTTTGTTTGATATCCCTGGGAGACATGTTCTGAAGGGAAATGGAGGAGAGGTCAATCTAAGGGAAAGAAGTGGTAGTGGGGGTGATGGGATGAATGGAGGAAGGAATAACTGAAGTCAAGATGTAATATATAAGGGAAGAATAGATGGTAGATGATAGATATAGATAAATGATAGGTAGATGATAGATAGATAGATAGATAGATAGATAGATAGATAGATAGATAGACGGACAGACAGATAAGAACAAAGGTCTCACCTCTCTAAAGAGTTCATAATGAAACTTGTTGGCAAATAAAGAAAATGAATTTATTAACTGGTAATTTCCAAACTCCTTGGTCTTTTTCTAATTGTCTGGAATTGTCTGTAATTGCAGACAATTATAAAAGCAAATTATCACTGTTTTCACTGAGTTGATTTAAATTCTATTGAAGTCAAGAGAAAAATTAACGTATCTGCTGTCTCATAACAGACTATAATAAAAAAGTATACATTTTAAATCATTGCAAATGATTCACTACTTTCATAAACATTGATGAAATATTAGATTAAAATATTTCTTAGAAATATGTCTGATTGAGTCAATCCTGAAACATCATGTTTAAGAAATTCAGTAGAAAAGGTCCATTTACCTGACTGTGAAAAAGTAATAAAGTCTCTTCCCAAGAAGGAACCAGGGTATGTGAAGAGAGGTTTGTGACTAGAGGATTAGTACCATTAGTACCATGGGCTAGATACATGGTATGACCAGTGTTCCTATCTTTCCAAATTCAAAGTTGCATTGAATAGGGCAGATGCAACACTTCTTTCCCCTTTCAATGTGTGATAATCGGTTTCAACCATGACTTGTTACATAACTCTACAGTGTACAAACAATTGTTTAAGGTTAAAGCTTTTTAGCTCTGCCAGCTTGCCGTGGTTTCAGAATACAGCTGTTAAGTGAAATATTTCCTCACACCATTATCCTTAGTGAAATCATCAAGTTACAGAACAGTAAGTATCATACATCATAAATACACAGCACCTGAAAAGGCTGATTCCATAGAAAGAAGGAGTAAAATGGAGACTGGAAAGACAGTGGAGAAGGACAGACAGAATGGAGTTAAGGTAATTAGATTCTTAGAAACACTGGTGTGCCATCATATAGAATTATAAATTATTATATATTTCTCAAACTTGGATGAAAGGTTTTTAATGATTTCATCTTATGTAAGTAATAAATGTGTTAGGAAAAAGGTTTACTTAATCTGACATTTGCACAGTAGGTTTTATATATAGAAACATCATATGATAAACATAAGTGAATTCAAATCTTGTGTATGTATCAGTTAAATGAATTTCAACTGAAAAGAAGTAAAAAACTGTCTTTAAAAGTATGTGTTATTGTTATTTAATTAAAAATACTTCTGAGTAATACCATTTTAGCCTAGGTCTTTAAAATACTTGATGTTTTTATTTTCTAGTCTTATTTGAATTTTATATCTTAATATCTATAGTTAGTGGGAAATTAATATAAAATGAAGTACAATACTCAAGTTTAAATAATTGGGTATTGGCAATGGTCGTCCTCCATTTGATATGGCTACACAAGTATCCTGACTCACAATTTGAAGTGTGGATTATTGGAGTCTTAAGAGTGAGCAATGGTGCCTTTCCATCCTTAGCTTTGTGATTTGTCCAACTAAAGCTGAGCTTTGGTGTTCAGTGCCAGCCCTGTCATTCAGATGTCAAGTACCCTTCTGAGGACCCAGCAGTGACTTTTTAGAGGGCACTGAACACATAAGTGCAACATTATATGAAAATTCTCTGTTACGATATTCTCTGTTAAGATCTAGCATATAAAACACTGATGCTAGTTATTCTTTAAGGAAGGAAACAGCAACTGTCTGAGCACTGTGATTTAAGAATTTAGTTTAAGAACAAATAATTGGGAAATAATGATGACAAAATTTGAAGTTCCATGCTGCTTCTTGTTTGTTTCATGTATATGTGACCTAGTTTCACTTCTGTTACAGAGATAAAAAATGCCCTGCCCAAAGACAAATTATGGGAGTAAGGGATATATTTGGCTTACAATTCTAGGTTACTGTTCATCACTGTAGGGAAATCACAGAGGTACGAGCTTGAGACAATCACACCATATCCACTGTTGAGAACACTGAGAAACAAATAAAACCATGCTATCTGATTGTTTGCTTACCTAATGTTCCCATCTCCTTTATAGTTCAGGACCCATGGTCTGGGGAACAGTGCCTCCAAAAATGGTCTGTTTCTTTCCATCAGTTTGTAATTATGACTGTTTTGAACAGAAATGCCCAAAGACTAACCCAATCTAGAACATTTCTCAATCAAAATTCCCTTGTCAAGTGTTTATAGGTTGTGTTAAATTAACTCAAAATTTATCAGCACAATAGGTAATCCAATTTTTACAAGTATATTCCAACAGACTAAATTATTTTACATATTTTCATTCAAAGATGGAGTAAGACACTGAAATATTGTATTGATAACTTCTGAAACATTTTATTTATACTGTAATAATTTCTCAACATGATCAAAATATATTAGATAAAAATTTTAATAAAAAGTACAACATGACTTAAATGCCAGGTGGTGGTAGCACATGCCTTTAATCTCAGCACTTAGGAGACAGAGGCAGATGGATCTCTGTGAGTTCAATAAAAGTCTGGTCTATAAGAACTAGTTCCAGGGCAAGATCCAATGTGACACAGAGAAACCATGTCTCAAAATACCAATTGGAAAAAACATATATAATACAACTTATCAAATATGTCCATGTGTTACTATCAAAAAGAAGTTGTTATACCTAGCCTTATTCTCCCAAAGGTCAGTCATTACTCATATAGTATATACTTTTGACTGGAATGCTATTTTTATTTCTTATTATTTATGTAATAATACAGAACACAGGGTTACAAGATAAGGAACAAAGCAAAAATGTGCTTTCTTATTTTCATCATAAAGCCCTGGAAGTATTCAGGAATATTTTCATCTGATAATGAGTCATATGCAGACACATGTAACTGATTTTAACACAAAGTCCATTTGTCTCAGTTCTAACCTATTTAATGTCATTCTCCATAATACTGAATTTGGTCCAGTGTCAGAACTAAAAGGAAAAAATGGCTAATAAGATAATGAAGCATCTTTTTTTTTTCCTTTTTTAACACAATATATACTTTTTTTATTTTACACATCATTCCCAGTTTCCCCTCCTTCCCTGCTCCCACTCACCCCACTTTCCCCCACAACCCATCATCAAGTCTGCCTAGAGGTTGAGGCCTTCCATGGTGAGTAAACAAAGTCTGTCACATCATTTTGCAGCAGGACCAAGGCCTTTCCTGCTGCGTCTAGGCTGAGCAAGTTATCCCTCCACAGGAAATTGGCTCCAAAATGCCATTTCATGCACTTGTGATTAGTTGTGGTTTCACTGCTAATGACCCCACAACTTCTCAAGCTACAAAACTGTCAACCACACTCAGAGGGCCTAGTTCAATCCTATGCAAGATATCCAGATGTCAGTTCAGAGTTAGTGAGCTCCCACTAGCTTGGATCAGCTGTTTCTATGGGTTTCTCCATAATGGTCTTGATCCATTTGCTTATAATATCACTGCTCCCACTCTTTGACTAGATTTCGGGAGCTTAGCCCAGTGCTTAGCTGTGGATCTTTTCATCTATTTCCATCAGTTAATGGATGAAAGTTCTATGATGACAATTAAGACAGTCATAATTCTGATTACAGGGCAAGGCCAGTTCAGGTCCCCTCAACATTATTGCTTAGAGTCTTAGCTGGAAAATATTTTGTATTCCTGGGAATTTCTCTAGTACCAGGATGTCCCATAATTGCTACCTCTATTAAGATATCTCTTTAATGGTTCTCCCTCTCTCTTCTTTGCCCAACCCAACAATTCCATCCCTTCATGTTCTCCTCACTTTCTTCTCTCCTTCCACCCTCTCCCCCCAC
Organism: Cricetiscus sungorus; assembly: GCA_030556225.1. NCBI lineage: Eukaryota > Metazoa > Chordata > Mammalia > Rodentia > Cricetidae > Cricetiscus > Cricetiscus sungorus. The sequence goes on along the minus strand of JANBXA010000491.1, from coordinate 18,837,366 downwards.
ACTACTCATTTACTCAGGAGATCTTATATATTTCCCCTTCCCAAGGAGACTCATGTATGCCTTTTTTAAGTTCCTCCTTTTTACCTAGCTTCTATGGGGTCGTGGACCATGGGTTGCTTATCCTCTGCTTTATGTCTAATATCAAGTTATGAGTGAGTAAATGCCATGTGAGTCAGGGCTCCTGGATGGAACATTTTGATTTCCTAGTGAGGTAGGTCATACATACAAAGACTTGAGCATGAAAAATAAATACAAGACCCAATTCAAAAGACACTTCAAGAGCTATAGCTGGCACCAATGAAGCAATAAATAAATGACAATAAATAAAGAATGAAATACATGAGGCCATATGAACACAAATGTAAGAATGAATGAATAAATGAATCACAAAAGCATAGTAGAAATAAAGGTTCTTTACTTATAAGGGATTTGAGATGAAACAGTGGGAAAGAAATGAACAACAAGCACTCAGTGCAATGAAATTCCCTTGTACACTGCTTTCAAGGTGTCACATAAGTTGGGATATGTCGTGTCCTCAATCTCGTTGAATTTTAGGAAGTCCTTAACTTCTTTCTTTATTTCTTCTTTGACCCAGGTGTGGTGCAATTGCACATTGTTCAGTTTCCATGAGTTTGTAAGATTTCTGTGATTTGTGTTGTTGTTGAATTCCAATTTTAAAGCATGGTGGTCTGATAAGATACAGGGGACTGTTCCAATTCTTTTGTATCTGTTGTGATTTGTTATGCCACCTAGTATGTGGTTGATTTTAGAGAAGGTTCCATGCGGAACAGAGAAGAAGTTATATTCTTTTGTGTTTGGATGGAATATTCTATAGATGTCTGTTAAACCCAGTTGAGACATAACTTCTGTTAGTTCTTGTGCTTCTTTGTTGAGTTTCTGATTGGTAGTCCTGTCTAGTGGTGAGAGTGGTGTGTTGGAGTCTCCCACTATAAGTGTGTGAGGTTTTATGTGAGCTTTGAGTTTTAGTAGCATTTTTTTACGAATGTGGGTGCCTTTGTATTTGGGGCATATATGTTCAGAATCGAAACTTTTTGTTGATGGATTTCTCCTGCGATGAATACGAAATCACCATCTTCATCTCTTTCAATTAATTTTGGTTTGAAGTCTAACTTGTTAGATATTAGGATAGCCACACCTGCTTGCTTCTTGGGTCCATTTGTTTGGAAGAACTTTTCCCAGCCCTTTACCCTGAAGTAATGTCTATCTTTGTAACTTAGGTGTGTTTCTTGTATGCAGCAGGATGAATTCTGTCTTCGTATCTATTCTGTTAGCCTGTGTCTTTTTATAGGCAAGTTTAGACCATTAATGTTGAAGGAGAGTAAGGACCATTAATTGTTAATGTTTGTTTGTTTTAGATTTTCTTTTGGCAGTGGTATTGCAAATTTATTTGTCCTTCTTTACCATATGTTTCTGGTGAAGTGGGATTATCTGTTGCGTACATCTTTATGAGCATAGTTCACTTCCTTGGGTTGAAGTTTTCCTTCCAAAGCTTTCTGTAGGGTTGGATTTGTAGATACGTATTGTGAAAATCTGGCTATGTCATTAAATATCTTATCTTATCCATCTATAGTGATTGAGAGTTTTGCTGGGTATAGTAGCATGGGCTGGCATCCGTGGACTCTTAGTATTTATAGAACATCTATCCAGGACCTTCTGGCCTTGAGGGTTTCCAGGGAGAAGTCAGGCATAATTTTGATAGGTCTGCCTTTATATGTTACCTGTCCTTTTTTCTTTGCTGCTCTTATTATTCTTTCTTTATTATGTATGTTAGGCGCTTTGATTATTATATGTCGAGGGGTCTTTTTTCTTTAGTCTAGTCTATTTGGTGTTTGGTATGCTTCTTTTACTTTCATGAGCATGTCCTTCTTCAGATTGGGAAAGTTTTCCTCAATGATTTTGTTGAATATGTTTTCAGCCCTTTGAGCTGGGCTTCCTCACCTTCCTCTATGCTTATTATTCTTAGGTTTGGCCTTTTCACAGTGTCCCATATTTCCTGGATGTTTTGTGTTAAGTATTTGTTGGATTTATGATTTTCTTTGGTTGATGAATCTATTTACTCTAGTTGATCTTCTTCACCTGAAATTTTCTCTACCCTCTCTTGAATTATGCTAGTTATGCTTGTGCCTGCAGTTCCTGATCATTTGCTCAGTTTTTCTATTTCCAATATTCCTTCAGTTTGTGTTTTCTTTATTGTCTCCATTTCCGTTTTCAAGTCTTGAACCATTTCCTTCACCTGTTTAATTATTTTTTCTTGACTTTCTATACTTTCTTTAAGAAATTTATTCATTTGTTCCCATTTTTTGTTTGTTTTATCTTCTACTTCTCTAAGGGATGTTCTCACATTTTCTTTGAGGGCCTCTATCATTTTTATGATGATAATTTTTAGGTCATTCTCTTCTGGTTCATTTGCTTTGTTGTGTTCTGGTCTAGTTGGGGTAGATTCCCAAGATTCTGGTGGTGTTATGCTTGTTTTTCTGATATTTGGTGTTTTCTTGTATTGCTGTCTTCCCATAATTTCTTCCAGTAGGTGTTGGTGGGGTTTCTCTCTCTCTATATGGATTTGGATAGGTCAGTGGTTCGAAGTCTGTAGTTCTGGGTGGTCCAAGCTCTCTAGGAAGTCTCTCTGTAGGCAGGGGCCTGACGATGGGGGTCAAAGATCAGGCTCCAGCAGAGGAGAGCTGAGGTGTCTTTAGCAGAGGCTAGCCCACAGGATGTTTTCTCAGGGATAGTCAGGTCTAGCTCTAGCCAAGGCCTCTAGCCAAGGTCTGGTATCGGGGGACAAAGGCTGGGCTGATACTTAGGATGTTTCTGCACTGATAGGTGGGTCTAGCTGGCACTCTACAACTGAGTAGGGCCTCTCTATCAGAGGTCCTGCAATGGGAGTCAAGGATCCAGCCCACAGGAACTCAGAGTGGACCTGCAGAGATAGGTGGATCTCTGGGAGGGGCTCAGAACTCCAGTAGAAGTCTGGTGGGGGGGTCAGAGACCAGGTAGGTGGAAATTATGGGTGGTCCCATATGGATAGGCCAGTCTATTGTGCTCAGATCGGCTCCAGGAATTTCCCCCCTGAGATACCATCTTACTCCTGCCAGAATGGCTAAAATTTGAAACACCAATGACAACTTATGTTAGAGAGGATGTGGAGAAAACAGAACACTTCTCCACTACTGGTGGGAGTGCAAACTTGTAGAGCCATTTTGGAGATCAGTATGGCGTTCCTCAGGAAAATGGGAAACAGTCTACCACATGACCCAGCAATCCTACTCTTAGGCATATACCCAAATGATCCACACCCGTGCAACAAAGATATGTGTTCAGCTAGGTTTGTAGCAGCATTATTTGTAATAGCAAGAAGTTGGAAGCAACCTAAATGCCCTCAACTGAAGAATGAATAAAGAATATATGGCATATTTACACAATGAAATACTACTCTGTGGGGGAAAAAAAACCAATGGCATCTTGAAATTCACAGGCAAATGGATGGAACTTGAAAAAGACATCCTGAATGAGTTAACCCAGTCACAAAAAGAGGAACATGGTATGTACTCACTCATATATATGGATTCTAGACATATAGCAAAGGATCACCAGCTTATAATTCACACTACTAGAAAAAGTAGGATAGAAGGAGGAGTCTAAGAGCTTCATATAAGGTCCCTCACAGAACGGGAAAGATACAAGTTCTCCTGAGCATATTGGCAGAAGGGCAGTAAGTGAAGAGGGAACTAGGGGAAAAAGAAGGGGAGGAGAGGAAAGCAAGTGGGACTAGGAAAATTGAGTCAGGGGAGGAATAGACAAGAGAAGAGAGAAATAGAGAGAGATATAAAGAGAGAGAGACAGACAAACACACACACACACACACAGAGAGAGAGAGAGAGAGAGAGAGAGAGAGAGAGAGAGAGAGAGAGAGAGAGAGAACCATAAAAAGGGAGCCATAATATGTTTGAAGAGAAAACTGAATTAGAGAAGTTTCCAGAGATCAACAAAACTGACCCCAACTAACAATTTGAGCAACATAAATGCCCTTCGCTGATAATGAGATAGACAACTAACATATCCACCTTCATAGAGCCCTAATCTAGTAGCTGATAGAAACAGAAGCAGGCTCCAACAACTTAACACTGAGCCAAACTGGAATCCAGATGCACAGAAGGTGGACAAGACCAGTCTATATAAACACATAGAGACAGCTGACCTGAGCAAGGAAGACCTCATAGGCCCCCACACTGATAGCTGGGAATCCAGCATGGCACTGACTCAGACCCCCTTAACATGGTCTCAGCCAGAAGGTCTGTGCAGTCTAAGGGACCACGTACAGTGGAACTAGCATGTATCCCTGGTGCACAAAATGACTTTGGGAGTACATTCCCCATGGAGAGATACTCCCTTAATCTAGAGACAGGATAGAAGGCCTAGTCCCTACTCCAAATGACTTGACAGATTTAGATGATCCCTCCTGCAAGACATCACAGTACATGTGGAGTGGGGGGGGGAGAAAAGGGTAGTCAGGGGGCATGTGAGGGTGGGAGAGAAGGAAAGATGAAGGAAAGGAGAGAAGAAGGAAGGGAGGTAGAGAAGGAGGGAGGAGGAGAGGGAGGGAGGGATGGAGGGAAGGAGGGGGGAGAGGAATGGAATGAGGGAATGGAAAGTGGGATATGTAAAATAAAAATTAAAAACAATAATAACTTGGCAGATATAAAATAAAGATGGAAAGCACAGGGAAACTTTGGATACTGTATGCTATTCTGTTGTCTTCATATTATTTGACTGCTGAGGAAAGAGCAACAACTGCTAAACGAAATGCTGCTAGATTAATCCAGTTTATATATTTTAAAAATTATTTGACTCTAAAAATTTAAGTTTAAGGACAGATTACTGGGGAAAGGGTTTCTATTTTTGTTTCCACAGAAAATAAAATGCTATGGATTTCTTCCAGACTAACATGGTTTGATCAAGCAAGATCTTGTGAAACAGTGTGTTCCAGATGATCCAACATTCAAAGCAGCTGGGATCCCTACCATGCGATCCCTACCATCAAGAAGGAGTTTAGAAAGACAAAGTCCAAATTCCCAAATATTGTTTGTAAATTTTGTTTTTTCATCTAAATAGGTTGGTTATAAATGGTTAATGACCACAACCAATCTCTTTTTAAAGGTAAAAAATGGGATTATGGTATAAATGTGTACTTTGTATTTAAATGGATTTTCATTTATTGATACAAATTTGTGTTTGATTTTGTGATATGTACATTTCTCCTCCTGTTAAGGTATTGTGTTTATATATCTCATTTAGAAATGTAATGTATAATTTAGTACAGATTTTAGATAGTTATCTATAACAGTCAAAATGTATAGTTAAATTAGTTAAATTAGTTAAGATTTCTATATATACAGAAATGCATATAGTTGAGATGAATAGGTGTTATTCAAACCTTTCAAAGACCTACAGAAAATGGCATTTAAAATGGTTTAGGGTTTTTCTTGACAGTGAGGCATAACTGTTCCTGGAAACACCACCTTTGACAGAAAGAAGTTGGACATCCAAGAAACTCTTTGTGGAGTTTACTTACAGTATGGCAAAACTATTTGGACAAGATACTTCTCTTGTCTGGAGTGTTTGACTTTATGCTGTATGAACTACACATTCAGGACCCACAGAAAAATGACTGCTGAAACAAGATGGACATTGCTACAGGGTTCCTGCTTCATGGAAAAATCTGCCAGACATTCTGCAGGACACAGAGAAAAGTGGCTGGCAAACTGCCAACACAGATGGACATTTTAAAGTTTCCTGCTTTGTTGGGGAGTCTGCTAGATACTATGAAGACGGGACATTATAGAAGAACTTTGGGTGACTGACCAGAGAGTGAGATCAGTATTTATCCCTAGTACATGAATGGACTTTAGGAGCCAATTCCACATAAAGGAATACTCTCTCAGCCTAGACACACAGGGAAGAGCCTGGGCCTACTCAAAATGATATGACAGACTTAGAAGATGCCACATGGAAGCCCTCACCCTCCTTAGAGAGAAGTGAGGAGTAAGGATTGGGGTTTGTGGGGGGAACAGGGGAGGTCAGGAGGGTGCGGAAATTAGGATTGATGTGTAAAACAAGCTTGTTTCAAACTTAAATAAAAAAACACTTTTTTAAAAAAGAGAATAATACTAAGACAAGTTGGATGAAAAATATAGCAGAGCTAGGGAGTGTTTCCAAATGCAGGTCCTATGATAACATATGAAAGAGAGAATCTGCAAGCTTATGAATCTAGGTTTGCACTTTCTAATTATTTTATTTCCGAGATTACAATGTAATTATGCCCCCCCCCTGTTTCCTTACCTTCTTCTAAATCCTTCAATATATCCCTTCCTGATATCTTTGAAGTACACACACACACACACACACACACACACACACACACACACACACACAGAGACACATTTGCACATGGACATGCACACACACGCACATGCACACACACATGCACACACGTGCTCAAACACACACACACACACACACACACACACACACACACACACACACACACAGAGTCATGAAATGACCAGGCTACATAATGGTTACTGTGTTTATGTTTTTAGGTCTGACCATTTTGTATTGGAAAACCAAATGGTGTGTTCACTCCTAGGTAAGACTATTTCTGCCATTATGTACTCTATTTTCAAAATCATGGCCCAACGGTTTTCAGAATGATCTTGGGAATTCCACCATGAGTTATGGTGGTTTAATGAGGATCAGGAGAAACAAATAGATGTTTATTCAGAAAGAAATAGCTTACAACATAGACAGATGAACACCAGCAGGTTCCTGGTCCCAAGGATGCCTCCAGATCCTCTCCTGTCTATGTCTCGCCAGCTAGAGAGCTCTCCCTGGCTCCTCCTCAGACCTAGTTCCCCAGGTCACTTCTGCCTCTGTCTCCACCCCAATGGGTGTGGTCAGTGCCACAGATGTGGACAAAGTGAATATCTCACTACAATGTGTCTCTCCTCCATGCCCTTACTTTCTAAAGCATTTTGCAAATTCTGTGGCTCTCCCCCTGACAAGACATTTTTGTACTTGTACATTTTGTACTTGTCATGTAGGAGACCATGTAGAAAAGCCACCCATCCCTATGTGAGTCTCTTCATTTTGTTTCTGTAATATCATTTCATATAGAAGGTTCCTTAAAGAAAAGATAAAAACAAAGCTGTGACTACATTCCCATATGTCATCAATACTGTACATCATCTTTTCCAGAGAGGTGCATGGATTCTGCACATGTAGTTTTCCATAAAATTGTCATTAGCTTTGCTAATGAATATCTCATGGAATCACTCATCTAATAGATTAAATAGTTTTTTGTTGTTGTCAATTGTTTGTTTGTTTGTTTGTTTTTTCAGAGCCTCAAGAATCCCATCTCTCTGTTTTCTTTTTTTATTATTTAATATTTTTTCTTATTTTACATATTGATCCCAGTTCCCTCTCCCTCCCATCCTAGCCTGTCCCTCACAGACCTCCCATCCCATTCCCCATTCACTCCCCAGTGATGGTGAGGCCTTCCAATAGGGATCATCAAAATCTGCCAAGTCATTTGGGGTAGGGACTAGGCCCTCTCCCATGTCTCTGGGATAAACGAGTATCCCTCCATGGAGAATGGACTCCCAAAGTCCATTCCTGCACTAGGTACACATCTTGGTTCTATTGTCAGAGGCACCATTGACTTCCCAGGCCTCCTAAATGAGTCCCATGTTCAAGGGTACTACTGGGTTAGTCTTATGTTGGCTTCCCTGCTATTAGTCAGGGGTCCATGAGATCCCTCTTGTTCAGGTCAGCAGTTTCTGCTATTTCTACAACCTGATCTTGACCCCTTTGTTCATCACTCCTCCCCCTCTGAAACTGGATTCCAGGAATTTGGTTAAGTGTTTAGCTGTGGTTGTCTGCTTCTGCTTCCATCAGCTACTGGATGAAGGCTCAAGAATGGCATTTAAGGTAGACATCAATGTCATTATCAGGTAAGTGCATTTAAGGTAACCCCTCCACTATTGCTTAAATAGTTCATAGGGGTCATCCTTATAGTTCTCTGAACATTTCCATATTGCCAGATTTCTCTTTAAATCTATAATAGCTTCCTCTATTATGGTATCTTTTTTTCTTGTTCTCCTCTATTCTTCCTCCAACTCAATCTTCCTGCTCCCTCATGTTCTTCTCTCCCCTACACTTCTCCCTTTCTCTGTCTCCTAAACCCCTCTACCCTTCCCAATTTTATCAGGAGATCTCATCACTTTTCCCTTTTGAGAGAAACCATGTATGCCTATCTTAGGGTCCTTTTTGTTTCGTAGCTTCACTGGTGGTGTTAATTGTAGGTTGGTGATCCTTTGCTCTATGTCTAAAATCCATATATGAGTGAGTACATACCATGGTCCTTTTTTTGTGACTGTGTTACATTACTCAGGATGGTTTCTTTTAGTTCCATCCACGTGCTTACAAATTTCAAAAGTGCATTGCTTTTTTTCTGATGAGCAGTACAACATTGTGTAGATGTATCACATTTTCTTTATCCATTCTTCAGTTGAGGGACATCTAGGTTGCTTCCAGGTTCTTGCTATTACAAATAATGCTGCTATGAACATAGTTGAACAGATGTCTTTGTTGCATGAATGTGTATCTTTTGCAAACCCATCTCTTAACATTATAGTCTTACCTCATCTTTCCTCATGAAGCTGTACTTTGCAATAAATGACTTCAGAAAACACAAATCTTTAGATACATGCTATTCACACAGTAGCTAGGTGCCTATGTGCATATCTTAGATATTTAGTTATACTATTTTTATCAGGAAACATCCTTTATTTAGTGCTAGAGAATATATACAATGTCTTTACATATGCCAGAAAAAGCTTTATCATTGACCTGTACTCCTGGTCTTGAAATATTTATCCTATTCTCATGTAAGAGAAATATTTGCTAAATATTTATATTAGGACAAATATATATAGCTATTACATAAATGTATTAATATGAATATATGTATGAACATGAATATTTTAAATGTATTTAGGTAAAAATTTTGCAACCTTTTACTCTAAAACCTGTTATGAGCATGTTTTACTGCCAGCCTGGTCCCACAGCCGCACCAGCCCCAAGTAATAAACAGTGATGCTGTATGAGGTGTAAAATTGTAGGCCAGTTACTAGTTTCTTATCAGCTAGTTCTGTCTTAAATATTAGCCCATTCCTATAAATCTAAGTATTTCCATGTGGTCTCTTCTTACCAGAGAGAAGGCCTGGCATTCTTATCTCTCAATTTTCCACCTTGAATCTCCTCCCTACTACTTCTTTCCTCCTTATCTCCTAGTCCTGCCTATCTTGCTTTCCTATTGGCCAACAGTGTTTTATTCATTAACCAATAAGAGAAACATATTTACCGAATGACATCGCCCATCAAAAAACAGTTAAATACTATCCTAAAATACAATGAAAGCCTGAATATATAGTAAATGTACTTTCTATTTGAAAGAGGACAAAACATTTTAAAAGTTAGTTTGAAGCTCCTTTCTTTTAAGCAAGATAAAATTCAAACTACTTTCAGTTTCACAGTTACAATATAGCCTTAACCTTTCTTATCTTGTCTATTATTAAACAACTACATAAAAGTTAATAAAAATTATTAACTATCTGCATTCATATCATTCATTATTCCTATTTCTGGATTTCCAGTTCTTTTTATTTCCTTTTCATGTGAAGGTCAGGCAGCTTTTGTAGTGCTAACTCAGGAAACTGTGGTGACTCCAATCTATTGGGATCCAGTTCTTCCCTGCTTCCCATTAGTTCATCAAGTGCTTTACCGCTCTAATAGAAGTTGAGATGGGATTTACTACCTGGAAAAAGTTTTAGGTGAGCCATGTATAGATGCTACATCTCTAAGAAGCAGCTCCTTGGGCCTTCTTTTTGCATGGCAGAAACTACACATCCACTGAAGTGCAACACTGTAATCCCTACCAAGCATGTGAGTACCAGCATGCTCCTTTCTTCTGAGCATGATGACTACCAAGTATTTCCTCCAAAAGTCAAACAGTATTTGTCTGTCTTCACTTGGTTTATTTCACTTGACAAAACTGCCAACCCATACTCTAGACCACAAGTTGAATGTTTTCATTGCAAATTTTCATTGTATACATCAGCATAGTTTATATTTGTTCAACCATCAATTGGCTAATAGTTTGATATATCTCTTTGCCTGCTGGAAATAACACTTCTGTCAACTTGGCAGTGAACATGCTTCTTTGAGTTTCTGATTTCATTTAAATGGCTGCCCAGGAGCAGATTAATAAATCTTGTGATATTTAATAAAGCTGAGTATCTCTTATATACTTGGTCATCTCTTGTCTTGACTAATAATTATTCAAGTTTTCTTCCACATTGGGTATCTTCTAGTTGTGTGCCACTATTTAGTTTAGGTGATATTAACAATTTGGATATCAAAAACTTTCATATTCATTATCACATTAGGCCATTAGGCTTCAAATCACATTAGGCCATAAAGAATCTCCTACACCTGTCTTACAGATATTTTCATTTCCATGTCTCCCCTGTAAGTTTCTAGTCATGTTTCTGACAGACAATAATTATTCTCACTAAGAAGAATGGAAAATTTGTGAGGCAGTGAAAATACTCGTGATAATTAACAGAATTAATCCAATATACAGAGCATACTGAAGATGCCTTTAGAATTTGTCATAAAATGGTTTCTTGTTTGTTTGGGTTTTTTTATATAAATTTAGTCAGGATGGTTTTTGTGTAAAGAAAATAACCCTTGGCACATATACTCCTCCGTGCTTTTTGTATTCATTCAGTCACCATCTATCTACAAACATGAAGACAGATATCTTAATATGCTGTAAAATGGAGAGTATATTATTTACTTAAATGATGATGGTGTGCTAAAAACATACCACCTGAGAAGTATATTAAGGGCAAAAGAAAATTCTATTTTTCCTAAGGTGCCTGGTTCCTTCTGAGAATTTAGAAGAATTTAGAAGAATCTCTAATTTGAGTATAGTTTCTTTGCAAAGAAGTTACAAAATCAACTGAAAAATTATCCACTGTCTTTGTTTGGTTTTCTATTGCTGTGAGGAGTGACCATGACCACACCAACCTTATATAGAAAACATTTAATTGATAGTTGTTTGCTTACAATTTCAGAGACTCAGTCCATGAAGGGTAGCAGGGCAACATGCAGGCAAGCATGGTGCTAGAGCTAAGAGTGACCCATCTTAAGTTAGAGTTCACTGACGTGCAACCTGGGATGTATCCTGAGTATGTGCAACCTCAAAGTCCACCCAATAGTTACATACTTCCTGTAGAAGGTGTAGACTAAATTAACGGTTTGTCTTTCAGCTTCATTGTTTGTATTAATGGAATGTGTCATCCAGTTTCCTCCAACAAGACCACATTTCTTCTGCCAAACCTCCTAAAAATGCTATTCTCTATTATTTTATGTAAGCCAAACACATTTGAAATACCACAACATATTAGAACATAATTAATTATAAATAAGCTGCTCAGTGATTTTTTAATATCAATTACATGTTTATGGATATTCATTTATCCTCAAATAAAATCAGTTCCAAATAAATACACTAAATATATACTTTCTGGAAGACAAATTAAAAATCCACTCATCTGGATCATGAAATTTAGTTTTTTACTAAAACAATATAATCAACAGCATTTCATTTTTTGAACTATTCATTATCATGATGCACAGAATAAAAAAAAATGTGATGTTGATTAAAACCTGAATACATGGGGAATGTATTCTCTTGAATGTATTTATATATTTGCAGTTTGTTACTTGCCAGTTTTAATAAAATATGTTTAATTAAACAAGTATGGCAATATGGCCTGTAATATCATTAACTTCTATGATAAAAACTTCTATGAAAAAAAAAAAAAACTCCAAAAGTTGGTACTTTGTACAGAGTGGCCTGAGAAAGCCTGTTAGTAGTGATGATTCCCAGAACCCCATTCACAATGAATCACAATTTTCTCAGATAGAGTCCTAGAGATTCTTAGATTACATTTGATAACACATTATTTAAATGACGTAATTTCTTTTCAGAATTAAAAGAAAGTTCAAGCAGACATGGTTATCTTATCTGCATTGAATGGTGGCATCTGGCCTTCAAACTCCAGATTGTAACTTACAAACTGGGCCTGCATGTAATAATACAGTCCAATGACATTATCTCCTTTTGAAACCCAAAGTGTTTGAACTTTACAATGTCATTTTTCTTAAGTTTTCTGTATAGGCTCTTTAAGACTTAACCACAGAATTCAGAAATATAGAGGTTTCATGGTTTATTTCATCACAATTACAAAAACTAAATTTTTATGTGTTGTCTCATATTTTAAGTGAGCAAATATAAAATGCCTACTTCTTACCACCAAGACCCTAACTTCCATACCCATTTATTTCAATACTTTCTAATGTGATTTCAGTTTCCCCCTAAAACGTATAATAAATTTTTGTAATGCTAATTGCTTTTATTTTTTTTTTAACTCATTTAGTCTTTTGGAGAGGCCACTATACAGTCTTAGACTAGCTGGTTTCTAGCAAGCTTTTCTTCTTAAATTATTCTTTTGTCTCTAGGCATTTTCTTTCACTTATTTATATGTATTTTACTTTCACTTTTATTCTGTGTCTGTGTGGCTGGCCTCCAAGATTCTCCTCTCTTAGTTCTATCTTGCTCCTTCCACTTCTGCAGCTCCTTCTGTTTATACTCTCTGTCTGCCAGCCCCTCTGGTCTTTTCTCCTGCCTCACTATTGGATATTCAGACCATTGGGTGTTTTAGACAAAGGATAACAGCTTCTTCGAGGTAAACAAATGCAGCATAAACAAAAGTAATACATGTTTATATCTTTAAACAAATGTTCCAGAGTGTAAACAAATATAACATATCTTAAAATTATATTCTACAACAATTCTTCAAAGCTAGCATACCAATTTACCAGAAAGGAATGGAGGGTTTGTTGTTTATTATCAGTTCAAATTCTTTATATTTGCTCTATGTTTAAAATCCATATATGAATGAGTAAATACCATGTCCCATTATTTTGTGACTGGGTTACCTCAATCAGGATTGTTTCTATAAGTTCCATCTATTTTCCTGCAGATTTCAAAACTCTGTTTTCTGTTGTTTTTTTTTTCTAATGAGTAGTATTCCATTGTATAAAAGCACCACATCTTCTTTATCCATTCTTCACTGGAGGGACATATAGGCTGCTTCAAGATTCTTGCCATTAAAAGTAATATTGTTATGAACATAGGTGAACATGTCTTTGTTGCATTGATGGGAATCATTTGGGTACATGCCTAAGAGTGGAATTGCCAGGTCCTGTGGTAGATTGATTCCCATTTTCCTGAGGAAACGCCACCTTGATCTCCAAAATGGCTGTACAAGTTGCACTCCCACCAGCAGTGGAAGAGTGTACCCCTTACTCCAAATACTCTCCAGCATAAGCTGTCATTGGTGTTTCTAATTTCAGCAATTCTCATAGGAGTAAGAGTTGTTTTGACTTGCATTTCCCTGGTGACTAAAGATGTCTTTCAGCCATTTTACATTCTTCTATTGAGAATTCTCTCTTCAGTCCTGTACTCCACTTTTTAATATGGTTATTTGGTATTTTGGAGACTAGTTTAAATTCTTTGTATATTTTGGAGATCAGCACAATATCAGATGTGGAATTGATGACGATCTTTACCCAGTCTGTGGGCTGCTGTTTGGTCTTGTCAACTGTGTCCTTTGACTCAAAGAAGCTTCTCAACCTGAGGAGGTCACACTTATTAATTGTTGATCTCAGTGTCTGTGCTACTGGTGTTATATTCAGGAAGCAGTCTCTTGTACCAATTTGTTCAAGGGTACCTCCAACTTTCCCTTATAAGAGGCTCAGTTTGGCTAGATTTATGTTGAAGCCATTGATCCATTTGAACTTAAGTTTTCTTCATGGCAATAGACATGGGTCTATCTTCAGTCTTCTACACACCATCGTCCAGTTGTGCCAGCACCATTGGTTGAAGATGCTTTCCTCCTTCCATTGTATAATTTTACCTGTTTTGTCAAAAATCAGGTGTTCATGGGTGTGTGGGTTAATATGAGGATTTTTGGTTGGATTCCATTGGTCTACCTGTCTATTTTTGTGTCAAAACCAAGCTGTTTTCAGTTCTATAGATCTATAGTTGAGATTAAAGTTGGGGATGGTGATGTCTCCTCAAGTTTTTTTTTAATTGTACAGGGTTGTTTTGGATACCCTGAGTCTTTTATTTTATCATATAAAGTTGACTATTATTTTTTCAAGGTCAGTGAAGAATTGTGCTGAGATTTTGATGGAGATTGCATTGTATCCGTAGATTGCTTTTGGCAAGATTGCTATTTTTAATATGTTGATCCTCCCTATCCAAGAACATGGAGAGCTTTCCATTTTTCTGCTATCTTCTTTAATTTCTTTCTTTAAAGTCACAAAATTCTTGATATATATATACATATATATATATATACATACATACATACATACATATATATATATGTCTTTCATTTGTTTGGATGCATCACCCCAAGATATTTTATGTTGTTTGTGGCTATTGTAAAGGGTGATGTTTCTCTGATTTCTTTCTAAGACCTTTTATCATCTGTATGTAGTAGAGCTACAGATTTTTTAAAGTTAATCTTTACTGAAGTTGTTTATCACCTGTAGGAGTTCCCTAGTAGAGTTCTTCAGGTCACTTATGTAAACTATCATATCATGTGCAAATAGTGAGAGTTTGACTTCTTCTTTTCCAGTTTATATCCCTTTTGATCTCTTTTTGTTGTCTTCTTGCTCTAGCTAGAACTTCAAGGACAATATTGATGAGATATACAGAGAGAGGGCAGCCTTGTTTTATTCTCTCCATTCAGTTTGATGTTGGCTCTTAGTTTACTGTATATTACTTTTATTATGTTTAGGTATATTCCTGTTATCCCTGATCTCTCCAAGACCGTTATCATGAAAAAGTGTTAGATTTTGTCAAAGGCTTTTGAAGAACCTAATGAGATGATCACATAATTTTCCTCTTTCATTTTGTTTATTTGGTGCATCACAATGATAGTTTTTGTATATAGAACCATCCCTGCATCCCTGGGATGAAGCCTACTTGGTTATGTAGGATGATATCTCTGATGTGATCTTGGAATCGATTTGCCAATATTTTATTGGGTATTTTCACATAAATGTTCATGAAGGATATTCATCTGTTGTTCTCTGTTTTTCATTGTGTCTTTGTGTGGCTTGGATACCACGATAATTGTAGCCCCATAAAAAGAGTTTGGTTAATGAGCCTTCTACTTCTATTGTGTGGAAAAACTTGAAGAATATTGGTTTTATCTCTTCTTTGAATTTCTAATAGAATTCTGCACTGGGGCCATCTGGCCCTACACTTTTTTTTTTTTTTTTTTTTTTGCATGGGAGGATTTGATAACTGCTACTATTTCATTGGTGGTAATAGGTCTATTTAAATTGCTTATCAGTTCTTGGTTTAATTTTGGTGATAGCTGTCCAGAAATTTGTCCATTTCCTTTGAATTTTTGAATTTTGTGAAGTACAGGCTTTCAAAGTAAGACCTGAAAATTCTCTGGATTTCCTCATTGCCCATTGTTATGTCCCCCTTTTGATTTCTGATTTGCATGTTCTTTCTGTCTGCTTTTTGGTTAGTTTGGATAAAGGTTTGTCTATCTTGATTTTCTTGAAAACCCAACTCTTTGTTGCATTGACTATTTTTTTCTTTTTTTGTATTGTTTTCCTAGTTTCTACTTTATTTATTTCAGCCCTCAAATTGATGATTTCCTGGTGTCTACTTCTCTGGGGTGAGTTTGCTCCTTTTTGTTCTGGGGCTGTCAGTTGTGCTGTTAATTCTCCAATGTGACTATCCTTTGTTTTCTTCATATGGGCACTTACTGCAATGAACATTCCTGGTAGCACTGCTTTCAAAGTGTCCCATAAGTTTCAGTATGTTGTGTATTTTTCTCATTGAATTCTAGGAAAACTTTAATTTCTTTCTTTGTTTTTTTCCTTGACCCAGGAATGTTGCAATTGTGCATTGTTCAGTTTCCATGACTTTGCAAGGTTTCTGCAATATGTGTTGTTGATGAATTCCTATTTTACAGCATGGTGGTCTGAGAAGATACAGGCAACTATTCCAATTTTTTTTGGATCTGTTGAGATTTGTTATGTTGCCTACTATGTGGTTGATTTTAGAGAAGGTTCCGTGTGAAGCTGAGAAGAAGGTATATTATTTAGTGTTTGTATGGAATATTCTATAGAAATAAGTTAAAATCACTTGGGGCATAACTTATGTTAGTTTTTTGTTTCTTTGTTAAGTTTCTGCCTTGTGGTCATGTCTAATGGTGAGAGTGGGATATTGAAATCTCCCACTATGAATCTGTGAGGTTTTACGTGAGCTTTGAATTTTAGTAGTGTTTCTTTTACTAATGTGAGTGCCTTTGTATTTGGGGCATTCATATTCAAAATTGAAACATTGCACTGATGGATTTCTCCTGTGATGGATATGAAATGACCTTCTTTATTTCTTTTGATTGATTTTGGTTTGAAGTCTAAGTTGTTAGATATTAGGATAGCCACCCATGCTTGCTTCTTGGGTCCATTTTATTGGATGATCATTCTCCAGCCATTTAACCTGAGGTAGTATCTGTCTTTGAAGCTTAGATATGTTTCTTGTATGCAGCAGAAGGATGGATTCTGTCTTCATATCCAATCTGTTAGCCTGTGTCTTTTTTTAAGCGAGTTAAGACCATTAATATTGAGAGAAAGTAAGGGCTGTTGATTGTTAATTCTTGTTTGTTTTAGATTTGTCATTGGTGGTGGTATTGTAAGAATATTTACATCACCTTTTTTGGTGTGGGAGGTATCTGTTAAAGTGGTATCATCTATTACCTATGTCTTTGTGAGAATAGTTAACTTTCTTGGGTTGGAGTTTTCCTTCCAGAACTTTCTGTAGAGCTGGATTTGTGGATATGTATTGTGAAAATCTGTCTATAGTGATTGAGATTTTTACTGGGTATAGTAGCCTGGGTGGTATCCATGGACTCTTAGTATTTTCAAAACATCTAACCAGAACCTTCTGGCCTTTAGAGTTTCCATAGAGAAGTCAGGTGTACTTTTGATAGATCTGCCTTTATATGTTACCTGGAATTTTTCTTTTGCTGCTCTTAATAGTCTTTCTTTAATATGTATGTTAGGTGTTTTGACTATTATGTGGTGAGGGGACTTTTTTTTTTCATCGTGTCTATTTGCTGTGTGGTATGCTTCTTATACTTTCATAGGCATGTCCTTCAGATTGGGAAAAGATTTCTTCAATGGTTTTGTTGAATATGTTTTCTGCATCTTTGAGCTGGGCTTCTTCACCTTCTTCCATGCCTATTATTCTTATGTTTGGTCTTTCCATGGTGTCCCACATATCCTGATACCACATTTGTGTTAAGGATTTGTTAGATTTAAGATTTTCTTTGGTCAATTAATCTATTTCCTCTAGTTTATCTTCAGAGCCTGAGATTCTCTCTTTGATCTCTTTTATTCTGTTGGTTATGCCTGCATGTGTAGTTCCTGATTGTTTGCCCAGTTTTTTCTATTTCCACCATTCCCTCAGTTTGTGTTTGTGTGTGTGTGTGTGTGTGTGTTTATTTTTTTTATTATTGTCTCTATTTCAGTTTTCAGGTCTTGAACTGTTTGAATTGTTTCCTTTATCTGTTTGATTGTATTTTCTTGGTTTTTCATACTTTCTTAAAGAGATTTGTTCATTTCTTGCATTTTTCCCTTTGTTCTTTTCCTCTATTTCTGGAAATACCCTATTTGTTTTTTCTTCCATTGTTTAATGGATATTCCCATATCATCTCTGAGGGTCTCTATCATTTTTGAAGTTATTATTTTAAGTTATCCTTTTCTGCTTCATCTACTTTGGTGTGTTCGGGTATAGTTGGTGTAGAGTCCCTAGATTGTGGTGGTGTTGTACTGATATTTCTATTGTTGGTTGTTTTCATGTATTGCACCCTTCCCATCACTTCTTCCAGTGGGTGCAGGTGGAATTTCTCTCTCTCTACCAGTGGGTGCATGCCAGCAGTTTGATGTCTGTAACTATGGATGATCTGAGATCTCTTGGATGTCTCTCAAGCAGAGGCCACAGCAGGGCCAATGATGTGGGTAAGGTAGGTTCAGGGTGGTCTCAAGTACTCAGGTTGAGGGCAAGCTCAAGATGGCACCATGTAGATAGGTGGGTCCAGTATGCTCAGAGCCATCCCATGAAGTTCCAAGAAGGTGGAGGGTACGTTGGACTTACACTCTGACACAGGATCATCCTGAGAAGTGGGCCCAGCAGGACCAAGGGTGGGAGTAAGGCAGGCTCTTGGTTGTGTATGTACCATAGCACCAGGACTGAACCACTCAGGCCAAGTTTATAGGGAGGGGGAGTGAGATGTGGAGACAACCCAGGGAATAATGTGGGGGTTGTCTGCCTGGCCTGGTCCCAGATTCATCTCAAGCAGAGGGCAGGCGATGGGGCCCAAAGATCAGGTGAGTATGGGTTCAAGGTATCATCATGGATAGCTAAAATATCCACTTTAATCCTAGCAATGCTGTTTAGCAAATTAAGACTTGTGATTAAAAAAAAAATTAGAGATATACAGTAAAGACAGTTTCAGATGTAGAAAAACCTCTAAAAGATTTATAGTTAGTTTAAAAATATACATAGAATTTTAAGAAAAGAAAAAGGAAAAAAGAAATAGAGTAGTTGGGTGAGGTGAAACATGCCTTTAATCCCAGCTCTTGGGAGGCAGAGCAGAGGCAAGCCTGGTGTACAGAGTAAATTCCAGAACAGGCAAAAATACACAGAGAATCTCTGTCTCATAAAATGAAAAAATATAATAAAATATTATATATAGTTACCTATGATAGTCAAAACTTACAATCATGTTGGTTAGGTTTTCTAGATATGCAGTGATATATCTGAGATGGATACATATTCTTCAACCCTTTTGAAGACCTACAGAATATGGCTTTTAAAATGGTTTAGGGCTTTTCATGACTATGAGACACAACTGCTCTTGGCAACACCAATTACATCTGAGAGTAAGGCAGGCATAGAAGAAACTCGTTATGGAGTTTGCTTTCAATATGGTGAGAACACCATATTGGGGCATGAAACTGTTCTTGTCTAGACTGCTTGACTGTATGTGAACAGGCAGGACCCACAGGGACAGTGCTGCAGGGTTCCAGCTTCATGGAAGTGTCTGCCAGATATTCTGAAGGACACAGAAAAATAACTGACAAATTGCCAATAAAGGAGGACACTTTAACATTTACTGTTTTACTGAGAAGTCTGTCAGATACACTATGGCCTGTGGGCAGAAGATGAATGTCCGACCACTGTTGAAAAACTTTGGGTGACTGTCCAGGTAGCAAGATGTCTCTGCCAATTCTAGAGTTTATATACCTTCCTTCTGTATTCTTTGATAGATCTGAAGACAGATAGCTATGGATATACTTTTCCTTATGATAAAAGATAGGCTTCATATACAACTTCAGACTCGGCTTTTTGCTTGCCTTCACAATCTCCACTGCTATAAGAGCCTACTTTTGGGGGGATTCCAGGATATACTAAAGTCCTGTTGAGACATCCAGTCTTGTAGACTGAACAACTACTCCATTCTTGGACTTTCCATCCAGAGACAGGCAATGATGGAATAGTTGGACTATAAATTGTAAGGAAGGTGACTGGGCCATGCCCAGGAGACCTTCAGGGGGTTTTTCCTCAGGAGACATCCACCTATCAGTGCAGAAACATCCTGAGTATCAGCCCAGCCTTTGTCTCCCATCTCCAGGCCTTGACTAGAGGTGAGTCTGGGACAAATTCAGGTGGACCCTCCCCTACACCCTTCTCCAGGAACTCCCTTGGTTGGCCACAGATCTCACTGCCCCTGTATTCTGTCCTCATCAAGAACACTCTTGGAGCTCAGATACACCCCCACCCATCCCCACCGAGAGCCTGCCCTCCCCCTACCCTGTGCCCTACCCTGCCCACTGTCCTACCACTCTGGTTCTGCACTGGGGCAGAGGGTGGAAACAACACTCCAGCCACCTTTGGGGAACTTCCTGGAGCTTCTCTGAGCACAATAGACCTTCCTATCCAGGCAGGACCACTGGCAATTTCCACCTGCCTGACCTCTGATCCCCACCGCCGGTCCTCTACTGGAGTTCCGGGCCTCTCTCAGAGATCTGCCTATCTCCACAGGGCCTCTATGAGTTCTTGTAGGCTGAATCCTTGTCCCCCATCACAGGGCCTCTGCCAAAGAAGCCTTAGCTGGAGAGTACCAGGACCAGGCTAGATCAGCCTATCAGATTAAGGAACATCCTGAATCCCAGCCTTCGAGATCTTTGACTCCCATCACCAAACTTCTGCAGGAGCTTGATCTTTGACCCCTATCGCCAAGCCCCTGCCTATGGAGAGACCTACTAGAGAGCTTGGCCAACCCAGAGATACAGACATCAAACCTCTGACCCAGAAAAGCCTATAGAAGTACCATAGAGAAAGGGAGTGTCCCCACCAACACATACTGGAAGAAGCTATGGGAAGATGGCAATACAGGAAAACACCTAACAACAGAAAGACATGCATAACACAACCAGAATCTAGGGAATCTACACCAACTAGACCAGAACACAACAAAGCAGATGAAGCAGAAGAGAACAATTTAAAAATTATCATCATAAAAATGATAGAGGCCCTCAAAGAAGATGTGAGAAACTCCCTTAAAGAAATGGAAGAAAAAACAAGCAAAAATTGGAAGAAATGAACAAATTTCTTAAAGTACAGAAAGCTAAGAAAATACAAATAGGTGAAGGAAACAGTTCAAGACTTGAAAACTGAAATAGAGATAATAACAATATCACAAACAGAAGGAATGTTGGAAATAGAAAAATTGGGCAAATGATCAGGCACTACAGACACAAGCATAACCAACAGAATTAAAGAGATGGTAGAGAAAATCTCAGGCACGGAAGATAAATTAGAGCAAATATATTCAGCGACCAGAGAAAATAATAAATCCAACAAATCATTAACACAAAACATCCAGCAAATGTGGGACACCATCAAAAGGCCAAACCTAAGAATAATAGGCATAGAGGAATGTGAAGAAGCCAAGCTCAAAGGTGCCAAAAACATATTCAACAAAATCATTGAGAAAAACTTTCTCAATCTGAAGAAGGAAATGCCTATGAAAGTACAAGAAGCATACCAAACACCAAATAGACTGGACCAAAGAAAAAAGACCTCTCAACATAAAATAATCAAAACACCTAACATACAGAATAAAGAAAAAATATTAAGAGCAGTGAAGGAAAAGGGACAGGTAACATATAAAGGCAGACTTATAAAAATTACACTTGACTTCTCCATGGAAACTCTAAAGGCCAGAAGGTCCTGGATAGATGTTCTGGAAGTACTAAGAGTCCATGAATGCCAGCTCAGGATACTATACCCAGCAACAATGTCAATCACTATAGATGAATAAGAAAAGATATTTAATGACAAAGCCAGATTTTCACAATACATATCTACAAATCAAGCCATACAGAAAATTTTGGAAGGAAAACTCCAACCCAAGGAAATTAACCACACTCACAAATACATAGGCAACAGATAATTCCACTTCACCAGAAACCAAGACTAAAGCAGGACAAATATATTCTCAATATCACTGCCAACAACAAATCTAAAACAAACAAGCACTAACAATCAATGGTTCTTAACTCTCCCTCAACATTAATGGTCTTAACTCACCTAGAAAAAAAATCACATGATAGGATACAAGGTGTATCCTAAGAGATTCATATAAGGTCCCTCACAAAAGTGGGAAGAGCCAAGTCACCCAGAGCACATGGGAAGTGGGGGGATGGCAGTGAATAGAGAGAGAAGTAGGGGAAAGAGAAGAGGAGGAGATGAAAGCACTTGCAACTAGGAAGATTGAGTCAAGGTAGAAATAGAAGAGAGAGAGAGAGAGACAGAGAGAGACAGAGAGACAGAGAGAGAGACAGACAGACAGAGAGAGAGAGAGAGAGAGAGAGAGAGCATATAAGAGGGAGCCATTATTGGTTTGAAAAGAAAACAGAATCTAAAAAAAAATGTCTAGAGACCTCCAAGACTAACTCCAACTAACAATTTGAGCAACGATGGAAAGGCTACTATAAATGCCCTTCCCTGATATTGAGATCAACAATTAATTTATCCACCATCATGGTGTCCTCATCTAGTTCCTGATGGAAACAAAAGCAAACACCCATAACTAAACACTGAGTCAAACTAGAATCCAGTTGCACAGAGAGGACAAGACAAGGTTGCAGAAACACATAGAGACAGCTGACCTGAACAAGGAGTAGCTAATGGTCCCCCCAGACTTATAGCTGGAATTCAGCATGAGACTCACTCAGACTCCCTGAATATGGGTCTCAGCTAGAAGGACTGAGCAGTCTAAGGGACCTCAGACAGTGGAACCAGGATGTATTCCTGGTGCACAAATGGATCTTGTGGACACATCCCCCATGAAGGAACACTCCTTAAACTCAGAGACATGAGAAGTCCTAGTCTCTACTTCAAATGACTTGACAGATTTACATGATTCCACCTGGATGGCATAGCCCTACATGTGGAATAGAGTGGGGGAATCAGATGGGAGGGTGGTCTGGGTGCATTTGAGTGGGGAGAGAGTGTAAGAGTGAGGCAGGGAGGAAGAACTGGGATCAACATGTAAAATAAAAAAGTAATAAAATAAAAAAAGCATTTAGAATCACAAAAAAGTGATAGAAAATGGAATATGTTCTTTAAATCCTGCTAAATATTGATGGACTAAATATTGTAACTATAGTTCTTAGTTTCTAACTATTTTGTTATATAAAATTTGACTATGTTAAAGCTTAAATCTGGAGAACTGGGAGAAAATTTCATAACATATTATTAATACGTTCTATTAAATATAAGATCTTTGTAGGTATAATTAGATGTAAAATATACATCTAATTATACAAAGTCATCCACATTCTTAAAAAGAAGCATTACTAAAATTCAAATCACACATAAAACTGCACACACTTATTATAGTGGAAGATTTCAACATCCCACTCTCAACACTAGACAGGACCACCAGACAGAAACTTAACAACGAAACAAAGAAACTAACAGAACTTATGACCCCATTGGGTTTAACAGACATTTATGGAACATTCCACACATATACAAGATTATACCATCTTCTCAGCACCATATGGAACCTTCTCTAAAATCAACCACATATTCAACAACATACCAAACCTCAATAGGTGAAAAAAGTTGGAATAACCCCTTGTATCTTATCAGATCCCTATGCTTTAAAGTTAAAATTCAACAACAACACAAATTGCAGAAACCCTACAAACTCATAGAAATTGGGCAATGCAACAATTGTACCATTCCTGGATCAAGGAAGAAATAAAAAGATAAATTCAAAACTTCCTGGAATGCAATAAGAATGAAGACACAACATACCCAAACTTATGGGACACTTTGAAAGCAGTGCTAAGAGGAAAATGCATAGCACTTAGTGACCACATGAAGAAACTGGAGAATAGTTACACTAGAGACTTAACAGAACACCTGAAAGCTCTAGAACAAAAAGAAGCAAACTCACCACTGAGAAGTAGATACTGGAAATAATCAGATTGAGGGCAGAAATTGATAAAGTAGAAACAAGGAAAAAATACAAAGAATCAATAAAACAAAGTTGGTTCTTTGAGAAAATCAACAATATAGACAAGCCTTTATCCAAACTAACCAAAAGGCAGTGAGAGAACATGCATTTTAACAAGATCAAAAATGAAAACAGGGCCATAACAATGGACACTGAGGAAATCCAAAGAGTTTTCAGGTCATACTTTGAAAATCTATACTCAAAAAAAGAAGAGGGGCAAAATGTAAAGGAAGTGAACAATTTTCTGAATAGATATAACATAAAAAACTAATTCAAGAACAGATAAGCAATTTAATAGACCCATAGCCCCTAATGAAATAGAAGCAGTCATCAAAAGTCTCCCAGCCAATAAAAGCGCAGGGCCAAATGTATTCAGTGTAGAAGTCTACCAGAAATTCAAAGAATAGCTAATGTCGATATGCCTCAAAGTATTCCACACAATAGAATCAGAAAGTTCATTGCCAAACTCTTTATGAGGCTACAATTACATTGGTACCCAAACCACACAGAAACAACTAAGAAAGATAACTAGAGACAAATATCCCTCATGAACATTGATACAAAAATGCTCAATAAAGTACTGGCAAACTGAATCAAAGAACACATCAGAGAAATCATCCACCATAAATGAGAAGGCTCCATCCCAGGAATGCAGGCATGATACAACTTACAAAAATCAATCAGTATAATCAGTGTAATCTACCATATCAACAAACTATATGCTGAGAAAGCCTTTGACAAAATCCAACACCCCTTCATGATAAAGGTTTTGGAGCTATCGGGGATAACAGGAATGTACCTAAACATAATAAAAGCAATATACAGCAATTGAACAGCCAACATCAAAATAAATGGAGAAAAACTCAATGTTATTCCTCTAAAATAAGGAACAAGACAAGACTGTCCACCCTCTCCATATTTCTACAGTATTGTATTTGCAGTTCTAGCTACAACAATAATTCAACAAAAGGAGATCAAGGGGATACAAACTGGAAAGGAAGAAGTCAAACTGTCACTATTTGCAGATGATATGATAGTTAACATAAGTGACCCAAAAAACTCTACCAGGAAATTGCTACAGCTGATAAACACCTTCAGCAAAAGTGAAAGGATACAAGATTAACTATCTGCTACATACAGATGAACAGATGATAAAGGGGTTGCGAAAGAGAAACATCACCCTCTACAATAGCCACAAACACCATAAAATATCTGGGTATAATGCTAACCAAATAAATGAATGACCTATATAATGAGAACTTTGGGTCCTTAAAGAAAGACATAAGAAGATGCCAGAAAATGAAAAGCTTTCCCATGTCCTTGGATAGGTAGGATCAACATAGTAAAATTGGCAATCTTGCCAAAAGCAATCACAGATTCAGTGCAATGCCCACCAAATTCCCAGCATAATTCCTCAAAGATCTTGAAAGAATAATCCTCAACTTTATATGGAAAAAACAAAAGACTGAGGATAGCCAAAACAACCCTGTACAATTAAGGAATTTCTGGAGGCATTACCATCCCTGAGCTATGATCCTGAAAACAACTTGGTATTGGTGCAAAAATAGCCAGGTAGACCAATGGAATATAAATGAAAACCCTGATATTAATACACACACCTATAGATACCTGATTTTTGACAAAGGAGCTAAAATTATACCATGGAAGGTGGAAAGATTCTTCAAAAAAATGGCCCACAAACAGTGGAAGAGTATACCCCTTTCTCCATATTCTCTCCAATACAAGCTGTCCTTGGAATATTTTATTTTAGCCATTCTGACACGACTAAGATGGTATCTCAGAGTTGATTGGGTTTGTATTTCCCTGATGGCTGAGGATGTTGAGCAATTTCTGTAGCGTTTTTCAGCCATTTTAGATTCCTTAACTGGTAATTCTCTGTTTAGTTCTGTACTTCACTTTTTTACTTGGGTTATTTGGTGTTTTGTTAACTAGCTTCTTGAGTTCTTTTTATATTTTGGAAATCAGCCCTCTGTCAGATGAATATCTTTTCTCATTCTGCGTGCTGCTGTTTTGTCTTCTTTGCTGTGTCCTTTGCCTTACTGAAGCTTCTCAGTTTCAGGAGGTCCCACTTACTAATTGTTGGTCTCAGTGTCTGTGCTACTGGTGTTATGTTCAGTAAGAGGTCTCCTGTACCAATTTATTCAAGGGTAATTCCCATTCTCTTCTAAGAGTTTCAGTGTGGTTGGATTTATGTTGAGGTCTTTGATACAATTGGATCACATTCATTCAACAAGGTTATCTGCTTAACTATGTTCATAGCAGCATTAAATGCTATAGCCAATACCTGAAAGCAACCCAAATGCCCCTTAACTGAAGAATGGATGGAAAAAATGTGGTAAATTTACACAATGGAGTATTACTTAGTGGAGAAAAAAAACAATGGAATCTTGAAATCCACAGGCAAATAGATGGAACTAGAATAAATCAACCTTAGTGAAATATTCCAGTCACAAAAAGACAAATATGATATGTACTCACTCTTATATGTATTTTAGACATAGAACACAGGATCACCAGTCTACAGTCCACACTGCCAGAAAAACTAGGAAAGAAAGAGGACCCTATGAGCAACATACATGATCCCCCAGGGAATGGGAAAGGGACAAGATCTTCTGAGCAAATTGGGAGAATTGGTGGAGGAGAGAGTTAAGAGAAGGTGAGAGGGAGAAGAGAAGGGTAGATGAGGACATGTGGGGGCAGGAAGATTGTGTCAGGAAAACAATAAAGGAGAGCAAGAGATACCATAACAGAGGGAGCCATTATAGGTTAAAAAAGAAATCTGGCACTAGGGAAATGCCCAAAGATCTACAAGGATGACCCCAACTAACAATCTAAGCAATAGTGGAGAGTCTACCTTAAATGTCCTTCTCTGATAATAAGATTGATGATTACCTAATATGCCACCTTAGAGCCCTCATCCAGCAGCTTATGGAGGAAGAAGCAGACACTCACAGCTAAACACTGAACTGAACTCCTGGAATACAGTTGAAGAGAGGGAAGAGTGATGAGCAAAGTCGTCAAGACCAGGCTTGATAATCCCACGGAAACAATTGAAATGAACAAGTAATGAAAGACCCAGAGAGAGTGAACCCTCATGCTCCCACTCATGAAAGGTGCCCCCCCAGTCACTCACGAGAAGCAGTCTTGATGCAAAAGCATGAGGTCCTTTATATTCCAAGATCACTGGGGCCCACAGTCATACTCCATGTGGGGGTAGAGGACTGGGAACCCTGGGTAAAGAATTGAGACAGCTTTTATAGGGTTACAACAAAGCCTGCACATCATAAACCAATCATCTCATAGCGTCCAGTGGGGACCAATCAATTTAAGCTATTCAAGCCTGCACTTAGCCCAGAAGTCTGCATTTGTGCAGACTGCAAAGCTCATTTTCTGTGTTCAGTCACTCACGGGTGCTGTCATAAACAGCCCTGTCATAAACAGCAAAGAATGTGACCTTTTGCCTACTCACTGCCATGGGACAGGGTCTGGTATTTAAACTTCCACTTTCCTGGAGTCAGTGGAGAGTGAGGTTAAATTTTTTCATCCTTACATTAGGAGCTCATGGACCACAGTCTGATAGCTGGGAAACAAGCATGGGGCTCACCCAGACCTCCTGAATATGAGAGTTATTTATGAGGACTGGGCAGTCTATGTGGCCTCTGGTAGTGGATCAGTATTAATTCCTAGTATAGGAATAGATGTTGCAAGTACATTCCATGTAGAGGTATACTAGCTCATCCTAGACACAATGGGGAGGGCCTAGGCCTTGCTCCAAATGATATTACAGACATTAAAGGAAAGCCTCACCCTCCCTGGGTAACAGAAAGGGGATGGGATGGGGGTTGGGGAGGTACAGGGAATGAGGGGAGGGAGAGAAAACTGGAATAAACATGTAAATCAAGCTTGTTTTAAATTTAAAGAAAAAAGAAAAAATGGGGAATATGGGAGAAGTCATACAAACTCTTTGAGGAATAATGTCTGAGAACAGCATGAGCTGCTCTACTCATGGAGATCCTGGAGATCCTGATTAGCTTGACAAGTACCTGTGGACAGTTTGCTATATAATTCTGGGCATGACCCCAAGAGCATATATATACTACATACTTTCTTTGTTTTTACAATGCTAGATATACTGCTAGCTTGAAAGAAAAAGTCACGGTGTCATAAAGTTTAATGATAACTATTTGCTTAACTGTTCTAGAAAGAATGATTTTTAACTGTAAGGGCTTTAAGCAAAATGCTATTAAATAGCTGATATCTGGTGTTAATTGGAACAGGGAATGGAGCAGAATTACAGAAACTCACACTTCCCACATTTATAATAATGTTGTTAATACCCCAAGAAGTTAAGGGAGATTGACATGAAGACAAGGGACAAGCAATGCTAACTACTAAGAGCAAGTTTCAAGTAGAATAAATGGAAAAACCTGGTATATGTCCATAAGGAAAAGAAGAGTACAAAATGTAAAATGGATTTATGCAGCTTTGGCTGATGAGATGATCATGAGAACCCAGACCCTAGCAGATGTATAGAGTAACCACAAGAGACAAAACTGTTTCTCACTTTCCATGGCACTGTAACCATATGTGTTGCTAACTGGTACAATGTTTTACCTGTAGGTATGCCCAGACAGAAAAGTTCCATCATAGCTTGAAAAGCTGTTTATGTGATTGCCAACAGAGATATACATTTTCTTTAAAAAAGGAATGGCTACTTATGGAACTATTGGAAGACTGAAGGGGAAAGAATCAAGGAACAAACTGGTAATAATTATTGTAACCATTTTTATAAATTTAGGAAATAAAATTTGTAAAACTGTTCCTGCAAACCATTGTAACTGTATAAATAAAGACCCCCCAGGCTATCTGGGACTTTGACTGAAAACAGATGGTCACAGTCTCTTCTTGGTTCTGACCTCACACATCCATCCTAGGTCATCAAACCCACCTGTAGCATGGCCTCTAACAAGAAACATGTAATGCCAAGAAGAGTTGTCTCTCAAGCAATGGATGAACCCAACCTGGTACATTTAAAAATGGAGTAATATTCAGCTGTTCAAAACCATGACATCATAAAATTTGCAGGCAAATAGATGGAACTAGGACAAATCATTCTGAATGAGGTAACTCAGTCCCCGAAAAACAAATACAGTATATACTTACCCTAACGTGGATATTAGCTGTAAAATAAAAGATAATTATGTAGCAATCCACAGACTTGGAGAGGCTGGGTAACAAGGAAGGTTCAAGAGGATATGCCTGGATCTTCTACAGAAGAATTAGAAGAGATTTAATGAGTGGACTGTAAAGAGATAGGCAAGGGAACAAAAGCAATCAGGTCAGGGTGATGGGTGGGAAGTACTGGAAGCCATTACTGAAGGGGGGAAAATTTCAATGTCAGGTAGAAAACTGACATAAGAGAATCTCCAAGGTTGATGACAGCTAAGACTCTTAGAAACTGGGGATATTTAGCCTTACCTTGTCATATCCTGTGACCAGACAAGACATAAATTGGAGGGACTAGGACACCAACCCAGTAACATAATCTTTTACCTACACTCTGTACTCCCTATGGTATGCTGGGGAAAGGGTGGACTTGAGGTTGAGGAAGTGGCCAATCAATGATGAGGCATGATAGGAAAATAAGCCTACTTCTAGCACTGCCTCAAATACCAGGACCCACAGGCTGGATGACACACAGACCTAAGATAGAACCAAACAGAACTGAAGAAAAAATAAAATCAATGTAATGATCCCTAATGATATTCTGCTATACTCATAGATTGATGCCTAGCCCAAATGACATCAGAGAAGCTTCATCTAGAAAATCATGAAAACAGACACGGACCCACAGCCAAATATTAAGAAGAGCTCAGGTATCTCCAAGGACTCTGAAGAATCAATCCTGGAGAAGATGTGGAGAGATTATTGTAATACCAGAGAGGTCAAAAACATCATGAGAAAACCCACCAAATCAATCAACCTGAGCTCATAGGGACTCACAGAGCCTGGACTGACAACCGGCAAGCATGCATGGGACCGACTTAGAACCTTTGCATAAATGTCATAGTTGTGTAACCTGGTCTTCTTGTGGGACTCTTATCAGTGGTGGCAGGGGCTGTCTCTGACACTTTTGCTGGCTTTTGGGACCCTATACTTCATACCAGTTTACCTTGTCCAACCTTAATATATGCAGGGCTGCTTAGTCTTACTACAAGTTGATTTTTTGTTGACATCTATGGAGGACTACCCTTTTTTTTTTAAACAGAAATAGAGAAGTGGGTTTGAGGGTGGGGACAGAGGGAAGTAAGAACTGGGTGGAGAGGAGGAAAGTAAAACTGGCCAGAATGTAAAATATACATACATACATACATACATACATACATACATACATACATACATACATGTATATATACATAGGGGTTATATGTTCTATGGTTCAGCAAATAGTTTGCTCAGAGGATAAAGCTATTTGTTCCTGAAACAATGAAAGCCTGATAACCTGAATTTCTTACTTGGAATCCATGTATATTTGGAAGGAGAAAAAACCAACTCCTCAAAATTGAACTCTAACCACCATATATATTTTATGTCATCCACATCCTCACATTAATAATAATAATAATAATAATAATAATAATAATAATCTTAAAAACTAAAATCATGTTATGAGAAAGGTTATTTCTCTATATTATACACTAGATAGACTTTAAAATGAAAAACATACTATGATTCCCCCATATCTTCACATAATAAAAGAGAGTTTCATAGAAGCTGTTAAGATGCTCAATGCATGTGTCCATTATGAAGGTATTCAATGTGCTGGAATCAATACCTGATTTCTGATAAAACAGATAAAAGTATACAATGGAAGAAGGAAAGCATCTTTAACCAATGGTGCTGGCACAACTGGATGATAGTGTGCAGAAGACTGCAGATAGATCCATGTCTATCACCATGCACACAACTCAAGCACAAGTGGATCAAAGACTTCAACATAAATCAGCCACACTGAACCTCTTAGGAAAGAAAGTGGGAGGTACCCTTGAACAAATTGGAGACCGCTTCATGAATATAACTCTGGTAGCCCAGACACTGAGATCGACAATTAATAAATGGGGACTCCTCAAACTGAGAAGTTTCTGTAAGGCAAAAGACACAGTTGCCAAGATCCAAACGGCAGCCCACAGAATGGGAAAAGAACTTCACCAACCCCACATCTTACAAAGGGCTGATCTTTAAATATACAAAGAAATCAAGAAACTAGTCACCAAAATACCAAATAATCCTGTTAAAAATGGGGTATAGAAATGAAAAGAGAATTCTCAATAGAGGAAATCAAAAAGGCTAAAAGACACTTAAGAAAGTGCTCAACATCCTTAGCTATCAGGGAAATGAAAATCAAAACAACTCTGAGATACCATCTTACTCCTGCCTGCATGGCTAAAATTAGAAACACCAATGACAACTTATGCGGGAGAGGTAGTGGAGAAAGGGGAACATTCCTCCACTGCTGGTGGAAGGACAAATTTGCACTGCCATTTTATAGATCAGTATGACAGTTCCTCAGTAAAATGGGAATCAATCTACCACAGGACACAGACATACCCCTCTTAGGAATATACACAAATAACCCACATTCATGCAACAAGGATATCTGTTCCACTATGTTTAAAGCAGCATTATTTGTAATAGCAGGAACTTGGAGGCAACCTAGATGCCCCCCAACTAAAGAATGGATAAAGAAGATGTGGCACATTTAAACAATGGAATACTACTCAGTGGAAGAAACAATGGAATCTTGAAATTGGCAGGAAAATGCATGGGTTTTGAAGAAACCATCCTGAAGGAGGTAACCCAGTCACAAAAAGAGGAACATGGTATGTACTCACTCATATATGGATTCTGACATATAACAAAGGGTCCCCAGCCTATAGTTCACACTGCCAAAAAAACTAGGATACAAGGAGGACCCTAAGAGATTCATACAAGGTTCCTCACAGAAGGGGACAGAAACAAGATCTCCTGAGTATATTGGGAGTGGGGTGGCAGTGAGTGGAAAGGAGCTAGGAGAAAGAGAAGACTAGGAGTGGAAATCATGTGTAACTAGGAAGACTGAGTCAGGAGAGGAATAGACGAGGGAAAAAAAAAAAAAAACAGAGACAGAGATACCATAAAGGAGGGAGCCATTTAGGGTTTGAAGAGAAAATTGACTGAATCTAGAGAAATGTCCAGAGACCTACAACTAACAATCTGAGCAACAGTGGAAAGGCTACCTTTAATGCCCCCCCCCCGATAGTGAGGTTGGTGACTAACATATCTACCATCATGGAGCTCTCATCAAGTAGCTGATAGAAACAGAAGCAGACACCCACAGCTGAACATTGAGCTGAACAGGCATACAGATGCAGAGAAGGAGGAGTGATAAGAAAATGGGAACAATACCAGGCTACAGAAACCCACAGAGACAGCTGACCTGAACAAGGGGGAGCTAACAGCTCCCCAGACTTTTAGCTGGGAAACCAGCATTGAACTGACTCCTACCCCTTAACATGGGTCTCAGCTAGAAGTCCTGGGCAGTCTAAGTGACCTCTCGCAGTGGAACCAGGATGTATCCCTGGTGCACAAAAGGACTTTGGGAGCACATTCCCCATGGAGGGATACTCTCTTAGCCTAGAGGCAGGAGGAGGGGCCTAGTCCGTACTCCAAATGACTTGATAGATTTTGTTGATCCCTCCTGGAAGGCATTACCCTCTCCCTGGAGTTGGGGAGATGATGGGATGGGAGGGTAGTCAGGGGCATAGAAGAGATGAAGGGAGGGAGAGAGGTAGGGAAGAAGAAAGGGAGAGAGAGAGAGAGAGAGGTAAAGAGGGAGGGAGAGGGAACTAGGATTGATATGTAAAATAAGAAAAGTAAATAAATAAAATAATATTTTGTTGGCATCTGTCACTTGGAGCACCTATGCATAGCAGGTACATTCTAAAGTATAGTTTATAATAAAAAAGAAAGGCAGAAGAGGCTGTGAGACATTGTACCAGCCTCACAAGCCACATGTTCAACCTGATTTTTTTAAAGTTCCTTTTCAACCTCATTTCCACAGCCTCATGTTTCTTCTGCATCACAAATCAATATAAATATGAACACACACACACACACACACACACACACACACACACACACACACACACACACACACACAGGATGGGGAGAAAGGAGGGAGAGAGATCAGGACCCCACCTTTTGACTCAGTGAGTAAAGGCATTTGCTGCCAAGTCCAACAAACTGAATTTGATCCCAAGGAATTGCATGCAAGTTATCCTCTTATCTCACCAATCAAGCAATGCCATGTATGCCCTCAACACACACAACACGGAATAAGGAAGTAAGTTTTAAAAATCCTGCTGAGCAGTTAAATGAAGCTGATGTTACAGTACAATGTTCACTACTGCCTGAGGCAAGTAGTTATTCCACTGTAATGTGTAGACTGTAATTATTTCAGTGTCTAGAATTTCACAGTCAATGTTTTTAAATTAATAAAGAGGTATTATAAAGTGACATTTAAGTTGGCATTTGTTTTACTTAGCTTTAATAATTAAGAAAGAGATACGAGGTAAAAGCAAAGTTCAATTTCACTATGAGCTGTTATAAAGCCCATGCTTAACAAGGGCATACAGCATTCATCAGACTAAACAAAAAGCTTTACTCCAAACTATGCCAGGAAAAAGATTAAATATTCAGAATTATAAAACTTACTAGGTAAACTAAGTATCTTTATTTCACTGTTGCTCAAATTACTAATTGTTTTTTCACATATTAAGTAGAAAATTTAGATTATAGGTTGCCATAGTAGAGCTTCCTCTCTCCCTATATGCACACCATTGTCTCCCTCAAATGCCAAGGACACTAGGTTTATAGGATGGGGACCAAAATACTTTATCTGTCTAATCTGTTTGTTGAACCTTTGGCGCTAGGCTGCCCAGAGTATATGAAGTATTTTTTGAACCTTTATTTTTAAAAGACGGTATATGAGATGAGTGAATCCCCAGTTCTGAGAATAATACTAAAAATATTTTCTTCAAATAAAAGGAAACTATCAAAGGGTCAAAGAATGGTGTTGTCATTGGAAAAAGAGATATAGATTTATTTGACTACTTACTGTGATTTTGAGAAAGGTACAATGTCTTGGGTTTCACTCCCCTCTCTTGAAGGATCAAAACATTAATTTCTGCTTTTCCAGGTTGAAAAGAAAAACTAGAGACAAAATTAAGGTTTCTAACAGAGAGGAAGTGTCTTTCCACCCATAATAAATTTCTAATAAAGTACTGTCACAGAATGGTTATCCTTGGTTCTAGGTTTTGATTTACTGGTAGTTAAAGAGCACTATAATTCTATTTGATATTTGCAATTAAATCATAAATGGTTTGATAAAAATATCAAAGGAAACCAATAGGTTGTTCAGTAAAGATGATAACAAACAAAATATTCTTTAGAACTGTATATAAGTGTACTCCTTGTTTTTTGCATTTTTCCACAATTTTCCACAAAGTTTCAAACTTCAGCTTTCTGGCATAGAAGATATTTTCACAAGATAACACCTGCTGATACTTACAGTAGGCAAGCATCTCATTCAGCCATGGAACCCAGTTCTACCAAGGCTTCACTCCAATCCATGACCAGTCACATCTTATTACAAAGGAATGACTTCCTCATAATCCGTAAGATTCATGGTTAAAATAATAAAAAATTTAAGATGAACAATAACACAGCAGAGACATATGACTCCACAGAACTAAGAAGTAGAATTTCCTCAAAGCCCAAATGTGTGTGTGGAACAAAAGTCAGACTGAACCATTACACTTTTCTAGTGTGCTGACTCTGACCATCCCTATGGGTTCCAAGTCTTCAGGGATTTATGAGAATTCTCCCAGGGAAAAAGTGGCATGACTATATGGTTCCTAATAAATAAGAAGTAATTTAAAAGATTCCTTGGGCAAAGTTCAACCATGCTTTATATATTACTATAATTCTAATTGCCAAAAAATACAATAAAAAATCTGGA
Organism: Cricetiscus sungorus; assembly: GCA_030556225.1. Lineage (NCBI taxonomy): Eukaryota > Metazoa > Chordata > Mammalia > Rodentia > Cricetidae > Cricetiscus > Cricetiscus sungorus. The sequence goes on along the minus strand of JANBXA010000491.1, from coordinate 18,802,446 downwards.
GTCCTTATCAAAGCCAAAGAACTCAACTCAAACTTCCTGATCATCCTGTCTGTCTCTTTTCTTACTCTGTATTGCCCAAGTTGGTGGGTTTCAGATCACATAGGATTCTTGTACTAACTGTTCCTGATCACTAACATTCTTGCTCCAACATGGCATATGTATCGTGTCTCAGTTTAAATCTATTCATGAAGAAATCTCCCTTGAGCATTCACAGAATTAAACATCTCAGCCACTGTATCTTCTGTCATAAATCCAAATAAAAACAGAAATCCACTTATTTATATATAACTGTTTAATGTTATTTTCCCATGACTCTTGCAATTGAATAAAAGACTGCATGTGTGAACCTCAGGTATGTGGTGTCACAAATTCATAAATGACCCATAAATATAATCTGATTGTGAAAATTTGTGTTTTACCATGAAAATAATGATTGTAATATTGGGCAATTTATAAGAAAAATAACTAGACTCTTAGTAATTTCTTCATAATTCTGTATCTAAAATGAGGCCAAAGATATTCAAAATCCAGGTGAATCATGTCTGAATCATGGAGTTAAAGGTGAGTATTTTCCTTACTTAATCTCCTAGCATTTTCCATTAGCATTGGGTAAGGAATAAATATACAGTCTGGCTTGACTTGTGAATGATCTCTACTATAACTCTGTTTGGCTCTGTGTTTCTCTTCTCAATTTAATTTTCTTGAATGTTCAGTAATTTGTCAAATGGGCTGAACAGTGCTACTTATCATCATAGTATCAATGCTAAAGATAATAAAGGAATAATTACATAGACTATGAGGTGTAAAATAAATCCAACATAAATTATTTTACACTGTTCTCTCTCTATCTTTGTATGTTTGGTGTTGTGTGTGTGTGTGTGTGTGTGTGTGTGTGTGTGTGTGTGTGTGTATGTGTATGTATGTATCTGTCAGTCTCAGTTGTTGCTTCTCCTGGAACCAACTATAAAGTGTGAGCAATAACATCCAGTTCTGAAATACAAATTTTACATTGTTGTTTGCATTTTGAAATTCTTGGTCCAGTTCATTAGCCATGTCAAAACTTAAGCCATGATAATGGCAGAGATGTCTGTTTTCTCACATCTCAACTATTCAGTGTTACAGTGAGTAACATCCAGTGATCCCAGAAGCAATAGCAGAGAGCTTCTGTGGGAAAGTCTACATCTAAAATGGAAGGTAACCATGCTCCATTTCTCTTTTATAATCTTTTGTAAGCTTTTACCAAATAATAATAAATGGCAAAAATCTCTTCAAACCACACAACAGTTTAACATAGAGGTATTTCATATACTAATATGGAATTCTAACAGCAAGCAGAACAGGTTATAACCACAAAACTTGCAAACCATGTATCTTCTAGAAAGTCCAAGTTGCTCCAGTAAAAGTGAAGTTAGCATTCTCCAGTGATCAACTGACTAGTCAGAAAATAAATTTCCAAGCAGTACTCCACCCCTCACAGAGCCCATTCTCTTTTATTATAAGAAGACTTCTAAATGTTTTTTCTTCAATACCATAATAAATGTTACTTGCATTCTCATCCAAGTCTTTTTTCCCCAACATAATATTTTACTAATTATTTAGGAATTTCACACACCCTGATCACACCAGCATACAAGAAACCCCTTTTACAGGATTAGACTTAAAAATGGTTAAAAAATGGTATATGGAAAACACACACACACACACACACACACACACACACACACACACTACCTGGATGTGTAATTAATCAAGCATAGGGTTACAGGGTTATTATACCATATGGTCCTTCTTTTTTTCATCTTCTCACAGTTCCACCCATAATCCCTAGTGAATCAACCTGGACTTTTTAAGAAGTTCTCTTCATATAATGTGGTTAAGTCCTACTGGAATGTAAATACAGTCTAGGCGTTGTGTTCCTTAAAGTAAAACCGGGCAGAAGGATTTGCACCTGCACAATTATTTGAGACCCAACCAACCAGAGCAGTCATACTTTAGTAAATCACATTACAATAAGGATAAGGCAATGTAGAGACAGTCCAGCTTTCTTTGGCCCTCACTCCTCTTTTCTGACCATCAGTTTCTTATCTTCTCACAAATGCTTTTCTGATCACAAGATAAGGACAAGTTTTCTGAATCTTGTCTGGTTCTGAACACTGGCCAATTTCCAGCACTTTTTGCATTTATGAGTAAAAGTGTTTGCAAACTATCTTTCAGGATTTAACAATTTAGAAAATATTAAGGATATTAAAATATTAAGAGATTATAAAGCAAACCCACTTCTTTTTAGCTATTCCCACCTATGCTTATAAATCTCTTGTTACTTGATTATAATGGATATTTTACCCAGGTTTTCCTCAGAGAACAAAAGACAGAAGGAAAAGTTTAATAGAGCATCCCAACTGAATAGCTTTACAGGTTCAGCATTGATTTTCAATATATTCAAATGACAATATCATTAACAGCAAAAAGAATTCTGAAAAGTTAAGTACAGATAAGTACATCATAAAAAATTTTTCTAAGCCAGGAAGTGGTAGCTCACATCTTTAATCCCAGCACTCAGGAAGCAGAGGCAGTCAGATCTCTGTGAGTTTGAGGTCAGTCTGGTCTACAAAGCTACATAGAGAAACCCTGTCTTGAAAACAAACAAACAAGCAAACAAAATTTCCAGAAACTGTATATAATTAAAATAGCCATATGTGTTTCTCTATATGAGTAATACACTGTAAAGGGAAGGGGGGTTACAACCATTTTATAGACTTTAAAAATGTTTACTTTGCATGTCTGCCAGAAATTCTAAGTGATGATAAAATTAGTTTGGAAAATACATATTTACATCTTTTAACACTTTTAGTTGTTTTTGATGAGAAAAAAAAAATACTCCTTCCTTGCCATATGGTTGGGAAACATTATCTCTTTTCTAGGTTCCAACAAAGACACAGTTTTTATTTGGTAAATCAGATGAACCTCTGTGTTTAAAAAATTGTCCCTTAATGGCATTTGTCTACAAGTGAAATGTGAATCAAGAAAATCACAAATTAATTTAGCATAAAAGATGGTTTATTCAGATACAAAGTAAGCAAACATAAAGAGACAGGTTCAGATAGCAACCTAGCAAACAAATGGTTGTACCAACTTAGAGTGTGCTTGTGCAAGCCACCATCCAATAAGGAGAGCAGCCCTAGGTATGTATGGTCACTTGTAGCATCCTGTCTGGCTTGGGTCCTGGAAACCTGACTATGGACAGTGAGGGAATAAAGAAAAAACAGGCATCAGCAGCAAATCTGGGGTCAACTGGGATTTTGCTACTACTGCAGAGGCACCTGGTACTCAATGTGTTTATGATGTACAACATAACATAGGGGGAAGAGTTGGCTAGCCTTGGGAGAGGTCTCTGTATATAGCAGACTAAGGCTATAAGATACAAGAAATAGAAACAGCAGATGATAGTCTTTGCACATGGTGATCATTTGTTAATCAACAGCTGTCAATCCTCTTGAGCCCGGCCATGTGAGTAAAGCTTTGCTAATTTCCTCATGGATCTGAAGCCTTAGAATGCTCCAAATGGTATGCAAATCTCAAAATACAAATTTACTCAGAACTGTAGTGCTTCCTCTGCTCTCACAGCCACAACTGTAAGTTGCTACAGTAAGATCATCTATGAATTTTGTAAGTCTGGCCAAATGTTTAGATTGAAAATCAAACTGGACATTACTTTTTCCCATATACTGCAAGGTAGTCTCATAATACCATTTATTGCTAGAGTGCCTGTAGCCTTACCAAAAATTGTTATACTTATTTGAAGTTTGAGAAAAATAATCAATGAAGTAGTGATAAAATCAAAAATTGATCAAAGGTAGATAGTTTAGAAGAAGAGTAAGGGGCCATTCTAGGGCTGGTGACACTTAATGTCATAAAAGACTAACTTTCGGATCATGCACAATCATTAGGACTCATTGAAGGTCATACTTTACTATTTTCATTTTATAGACTTTTTCACCAAAATATTATTTATTTCAAATATTACATCTTATTTATTTGTAGTCCAGGAGCCATATGGAGTTTTTAAGTTCTCTGTTTCTATTACATGCATCCCATGGGTAAACTCACAGACTTTAGAGTAAATGGCTTTTCTTGCTAATCTGATCACCAAAATAATTCTTCATGCTGATAAAATATAGTATCATGCTGAAACGCTTGCTAGTAAATTGTTCATATGTGAAAATGCTTGGAAATACATACATGAAGAAATGGATTGCTGGATGATGAGTGTGTGATATGTTTAGAAATGATGATAAATAAACATAATGGCAGGTATACTAATGTTTGTACTAACAACTCTTTCAACTTTTCTGTAAATCTGATATTTTCATAACAAAATGTTAGCGTAATAAAAGAAGAAAAACAGTAGTATTGTGCAGCAATTTCCCATAGCTAAAACCTTGAGGTGAAACTAATTAAAACCAGTATATTTTAAAGGGAGATGAATAATTCCCTCCTAAAACAAAGTTTCTTAAAATTCATAAATGAAACAACTCCATGGCTTCAAGAAGTTCCAGAAACTGAGCAGTTTAATGGGCCCTTCCCTATGAAAACAAGCATAAGTCATTAGAGTTGCTGGGAGACACTCTCCAACCACAGCAACAGCCTAGAATATGTCCAAAAGAAACAACCTCTAGCCTGTTGAGCAGCCATGAACACCAGGGTTCCAGATTTCATGAGCAATCACCTATGAAAGGGTGGGCTTTGGTTAAAGTAACTATCATTGAGTCATGAAGTCATGCTTGTATAATTAGCCTCCACCACCTATTCTTGTCAGTAACCTCAGTTGAACTCTTTGCATCACCAAGATGGATTTCACTGGCATCCTTTCTTTGATTCCTTATCTTGAGTGCACAGTGTCACAATAGCAATGAATAAGAATTTGGTCAACGAAGAAGAAGAAGAAGAAGAAGAAGAAGAAGAAGAAGAAGAAGAAGAAGAAGAAGAAGAAGAAGAAGAAGAAGAAGAAGAAGAAGAAGAAGAAGAAGAAGAAGAAGAAGAAAAAGAAGAAGAAGAAGAAGAAGGTAAGGAGGATAAGAAGGAGGAGGAGAAAGAGGAGGAAGAGGAAGAGTGAAAGAAAGAAAGGAAGGAAGGAAGGAAGGAAGGAAGGAAGGAAGGAAGGAAGGAAGGAAGGAAGAAAGAAAGAAAGAAAGAAAGAAAGAAAGAAAGAAAGAAAAAGAGAAAGGAAAAGATAGGATTAAGATATAGATGAGTCAGGTTCTTTTGGTCCCTTAATATTTCATTTTAATTCAAAACAATGAGACTTCACTAGAGGTTTCTTCTGCCTCTCAAGTGCTGGGATTAAAAGCATGCACCACCACTGCCCAGGTAGGTGTAGGATATTAATTATATCTGAAAATATATCTTCTTTGGAAGACATGGCATGGCCTCATTACAGGATTCAATCTGCTGTTCCTTCTCACACTCAAGTGAGGTGACTATCTATACAGAGCATATATATTTATATTAGTGGGTAGAAATCTTAGGTATTTTAGTCTTTTACCTGCACATTGTGCAACACAGTGCTCATTCACTATCATGTTAATGAGTTTTATTCTTCAGATGTCACAAATGAGACCTGATTTGAACTTTTGGGTATAACTCTATGTGGCTCTATGTAACTTGCCATATATAAACATCCACAGATTTTTCTTTGCCAATTCAGTCTAACTTCACTCCATTACTCCATGAAGACTGTCATTTTTCTCTGTCTGCCCGCAGATTTATATTCTCAATGATAGCTTTTCTTCATTCTAATGAAAATGAATGAGACTTCATTATAATTTTTATTGCTTTGCAATTCCATACATGTATAAAAAAATATTATTTGAGCTGTTTTCATGTCCTATGCCTATCTCATTCTCCTTAGTTCCCACTGGAGCCTCTTGTCTCAAAATGATCCCTAATGTGGCTCACTGAATTCAACTAGAATTTCATGTCTGGACTTTGAAAACTCCCTATGGAAGGCCTCACCCTCCCTGGGGAGCAGAAAGAGGATAGGATGGGAGTTGGTGGGGGGAAAAAGGGGAGGACAGGAGAGTGTGGGAACTGGGATTGACATGTAAAAGTAGCTTGTTTCAAATATAACTAAAAAACATTTAAAATTTTTAAAAAATGGCAAAAAAAAGAATTTTATATCTGAGCATGGATGGAAGGTTATTCACAGGATCAAAGAAAACTTATTCATGGTTACAGCAGTGAGGAAAAGGATGTGTCAGATCTCAATACCTGAATTGAGAAGAAATAAAAATAATGTAACTAATGAAACCTGCTGTTTGTTGTTCATTTGACTTAAACAAAAGAAATAATGCAATGGGGAAAGTAGAACACATGACATATAGACAGTATGGGATACTGTAAGTTATAGGTCTAAGCAGAAATGGCAGTAGAGGTAAGGGGAGAAAGGGTAAGAGAAAAACAAAACTAAAGATGTATAGAAAACCCCTTATGGAAACACACTAGTTTGTTTTTTTTAAGTAAATTTTATTTAATTTTAAAACAATCTTGTTTTACATACAAATCCCTATTCCCTCTGCTTCCCTCGCTCTCATGTCCCTGCACTTCCCCACCCATCATACCACACATCCACTCCTCAGGGAAGGTGAGGCCTCCAAAGGGGGATCACCAAAATTTGTCACATCATTTGTGGTAGGGTCTAGGCCCTTCCCAGTATATCTTGAATGTAAGAGATTCTCTCCTTAGGGAAGGGGCTCCCAAAGCACATTCTTGCACTAGGAATAAATACTGGTTCCACGGCCAGAGGCCTCATAGACTTCCCAGGCCTCCCAACTGACACCCATGATTAGGGAGCCTGATTTGGTCTTATGCTGACTCCCCAGCTGTTAGACTAAGATCCATGAGTTCCCACTAGCTCAGTTCAGCTGTTTTTCTGGTTTTCTCCAGCATGGTCTTGACCCTTTTGGTCATCCAACACTCATCCCTTTCTACAACTAGATTCCAAGAGTTTGGCTCAGTGCTTAGCTGAGGATCTTTGCTTCTTCCATCAGCTACTGGATGAAGGCTATAAGGTGGAATTTAAGGTAGTCATCGATCTCATTATAGGGGAAGAGCATTTAAGGTAGCTATTCTTAGATTCTTAGTTGGAGTCATCCTTGTGGATCCTTGGACATTTTCCTAGTGCAGGATTTCTCTATAACCTCAAGTGGATCCCTATATTATGATATCTCTTTAGTTGCTCTCGTCTATTCTTCCCACAATGCACAATTCCTAATCCCTCATGGTCTTCTCTCCCCTCTCCTCCTCCCGTATTTATCCTACCACCCTAACCCCTCCCTCCATGCTCGCAATTTGCACAGAAGGTTTTGTCCCTTTCCCCTTCTCTGGGGACCATGTATGTCTCCCTAAGGTTCCTCATTACTTCCTAGCTTCTCTGTGGTATGTATTGTAGGCTGGTAATCCTTTGCTATATGTCTAATATCCACTTATTAGTGAGTGCATACTATCTTTGTCTTTCTTTGTCTGGGTTACCTTACTCAGTATGGTTTATTCTAGTTCCATCCATTTGGCTATGAATTTCAAGATCTATTTTTTTTCCATTGAGTAGTACTCTGTTATGTAAATGTACCAAATTTTCTTTAGCCATTTTTCATGTGAGGGGCATCTGGGTTGCTTCCAGAATCTGGCTATTACAAATAATGCTGCCATGAACATAGTTGAACAGATGTTCTTGTGGTATTAATGTGCATTCTTTGGATATATGTCTAAGAGTAGAATTGCTGGATCTTGTGGTAGACTGATTTTCCCGAGAAACTGCCAAAATGGTTGTATGTTTGCACTCACACCAGCAATGAATATGTGTTCCCCTTTCTCCACATCCTCTCCAGCACAAGCTATTATTGTGTTTTTCATTTTAGCTACTCTGCCAGGTGTAAGATGGTATCTCAGAATTGTTTTGATTTGTATTTCCTTGATGGCTAAGGATATTGAGCAATTTCTTAAGTGCCTTTCAGTCATTTGAGATTCCTCTATTGAGAATTGTATATTTACACTACTTTTTAATTGGATTGTTTGGTGTTTGGAGACTAGCTTCAAGTGTTCTTTACACATTTTGCAAATCAGCCACCTGTCAGATGTGGATGATCTTTTCCCATTGTTATTTTGTCTTGTTGACTCTGCCATTTTCTTGCCTTACACTTTCAAAAGATCCCATTTATAAATTGTCCATCTCAGTGTATGTGTTACTGATGTTATGTTCAGGAAGTGATCTTCTGTACCAGTTCATTCAAGGGTACTTCCCAATTTGTCTTCTAAGAGGTTCACTCTGGATGGATTTATGTTGCAGTTGGATTTATTTGGACTTAAGATTTTTGCATGGTGATAGATGTGGATCTATCTGCAATGTTCTACAAGTTAGCATCCAATTATGCCATCACCATTTGTTGAAGATGCTTTTTTCTATTTTATAATTTTAGTTTCTTGGTCAAAAATCAGGTGTTCATAAGTCTATGGGTTGAATCTGCATCTGCAATTTGATTCCATTGGTCTACCTGTCTGTTTTTGTGCCAAAGACAAGCTGTTTTCATTACTATACCTCTATAGTAGAGCTTGAAGTCATGGATGGTGATGCCTCAGGAAATTCCTTTATTGTACAGGGTTGTATTGTCTATCCTTATTTTTTTATTTTTTCATATAAAGTTGAGTGTTGTTCTTTCAAAGTCTGTGAAGAATTGTGCTGGGATTTTGATGGGGATTGCATTGAATCTGTAATTGGTAAGATTGCCACTTTAACTATGTTGATTCTACTTATCCAAGAGCATGAGGGATTTTTTTTTTTCATTTTTCTGGGATCTTCTTTAATTTCTTTCTTTAAAGCCTCAAAGTTCATGCCATACTTGTTTGGTTAGCATCACCCCAAGATATCTTATGATGTTTGTGGCTATTGTGAAGGATGATGTTTCTCTGATTTCTTTCTCAGGCCATTGATCTTCTATATATAGAGGGCTACTGATTTTTTTTTTTTTTTTTTTTTTTTGAGTTAACCATGTATCCTGCCTCTTTGCTGAAGTTGTGTTGCGGCAGGTTTTTCCTACCCGCCAGCGCCATCCCTCCTGCCGGCCAGTCTGGGCCCACAGCCGCACCAGACACAAATAACACTCAGATTGTATTTGATACAATCCTGTTGGCCAGTTACCATTATTGTTTATGGGCTAGCTCTGTCTTAATTATTAACCGATTTCTACTTATCTAAGTATTTCCACGTGGTTGTCTTATCAGAGAGTTGCGGCAGGCATCTTCCTTCCTCCATGTTCTACATCTTGACCCCTTTCACTTCCTCTTCCTCCTCCTGGTCTCCTAGCCCCACCTATCTTGTTTCCTATTGGCCACAGGGCTTTATTAATTAACAAGTATGAGAAACATATTTACAGAATAACATCTCCCATCAAAGTTGTTTATCAGTTTTGGATCACTTATGTAAACTATAGTATCATCTGCAAACAGTGAGTGTTTGACTTTTTCCTTCGAATTTATATCCCATTGCTCTTCTTTTGTAGTCTTATTTCTGTAGCTAGAGCTTCAAGTGCAATATTGAAGAGAGTGGACAGCCTTGTGTTGTTCCTGATTTTAGAGGAATCACATTGAGTTTCTATTAAGTTTGATGTTGACAGTTGGCTTACTGTGTATTGCCTTTATTATGTTTGTGTACGTTCCTGTTATCCCTGATCTCTCCAAGACCCTTATGAAGGGGCATTTGTTACATGAATTCTTTCCCACCAGCTGCCTGGTTCTCTTTGCTGCTCCAGCCCCCAAATACCACATGAGACACTGTATTAATTACCAAGCTGTTGGTCATCGGTGACTAGGGCTTCTTATTTACTAGCTCTGAATTAAATATTAACCCATAACTTCTTATCTATGCATATCTACATGGTTTTCTCTTACTGGAAAATGACTCCGGACCTGTTATGCCTTTTGAGTCTTACATATTGACTAATTCTGCCTATGTTTCCTAGAATCCTCTTCATCTACTAGTGCCACAATTTTTGCTTCCCTATTGACCAACAGTGCTTTATTCATCAACCAATGGAACAAATGTGTACACAAGAAAGACATCCCCATCAGATGTTAGATTTTGTCAAAGGCTTCTTCAGCATCTAGTGATATGCTTATGTGGCTTTTCTTTTTCAGATTGCTTATATGGTGTATTACTTTGACAGATGTTCCTATGTTGAACCATTCCTGTATCTTTGGGATGAAGCCTACTTGATCATGGTGGATAATTTTTCTGATGTGTTCTTGGATTCAATTTGCCAGTAATATATTGAGTATTTTTATTAATGTTCATGAGAAAGATTTGTCTGTAGTTCTCTGTCTTAGTTGTGTCTTTGTGTGGTTGGGGTACCAAGGTGAATGCAGACTCATAAAAAGATTTTGGCAATAACCCCTTTGTTTCTATTGTGTGAAACATTTTGAGGAGAATGGTATTTACTCTTCTTTGAATATCTGGTAGAATTCTGCACTGAAACCATCAGACCCTGTTCTTTTTGTTGTTGTTGTTGTTGTTTGGAGGTTTGTTATGACTGTTTCTATTTCATTGAAAGTTATGGATCTATTTAAATTGCTTATCTGTTCTTTATTTAATTTGTCTGTTTTTTATTTAATTGATAGGTGATATCTATCCAGAAAATTGTCATCCATTTCCTTTAAATTCTTCAGTTTTGTGGAGTACAGGTTTTTGATGATTCTCTGTATTTCTTCAGTGTCTGTTCTTATGTGCCACTTTTCATTTCTGATTCTGTTAATTTGCATGCTTTTTCTCTGCCTTTTGGTTAGTTTAGATAAAAGTTTGACTATTTTGTTTATTTTCTTGAAGAACCAACTCTTTGTGTCATTGATGCTTTGTGTTGTTTGCCTTGTTTTTAATTTATTGACTTCAGTCCTCAATTTGATTATTTTCTGGTCTCTGTTCCACTTGGGTGAGTTTACTTCTTTTTGTCTTAGAGCTTTCAGCTGTGCTGTTAAGTCTCTAGTGTGATTATTCTCCAGTTTCTTCATGAGGGCATGTAGTGCTATGACCTTCCCTCTTAGCATTGCTTTAAAAATGTCTCAAAAGTAAGGGTATTTTGTGCCTTCATTTTATATGAATTCTAGGAAGTCTTTAATTTCTTTATTTCTTCCTTGACCCACAAGTGATGCATTGAGCATTGTTTATTTTTCATGAATTTGTAGGCCCTATGCGATTTGTGTTGTTGAATTGTAACTTTAAAGCATCATGATCCAATAAGGTATAGATTATTTCAATTTAATATCTGTTGAAGTTTGCTTTGTTTCTGATTATGTAGTCAATTTTAGAGACAATTCCATGTGGTGCTGAGAAGAATGTAAATTCTTTTGTTTTTGATAGAATGTTCTATAGATATGTTAAACCCAATTGGGTCATAACTTCTGTTAGTTTCTTTATTTCTTTAAGTTTCTGTCTGGAAGTCCTGTCCAGTGTGGAGAGTGGGGTGTTGAAGGCTCCCACTACTCGTGTGGGTTTTTATGTGGGATTTCAGTTTTAGTAATGCTTCTTTTACAAATATGGGTGCCTTTGTACTTAGGGCCTAGATATTCTTGAGACTTCATGTTGATGCATTTTTCCTGTGATTAATATGAAATTACCTTCTTCATCTCCTTTTAATAATTTTAGTTTGAAGTCCAATTGTTAGATATTAGTGTAGCTATATAAGCTTGTTTCTTTGGTCCATTTGATTGAAAAATCTTTTCCCAACCCTTTAATCTGAGGTAATGTCTGTCTCTGAAGCTGAGGTGTATTTTTTGTATACAACAAAAAGATGGATTCTCTCTTTGAATTTATTCTGTAAGCCTGTGTCTTTTTATAGGTGAGTTAATACCATTGATATTGAGGTAAGTTAATGACCATTGATTGTTGATTCTTCTTAATTTTAGATTTGGTGGTGGTGTGTTTTTCTGTGGGCCCCATCCTTTCCCCTTTTGGGCTTTTGGTAAATTAGGATTATCTATTGCCTATGTTTTTGTGAGTGTTTAACTTCCTTGGATTGGAGGTTTCCTTGGAGAATTTTCAGTAGGACTGTATTTGTAGATATATATTGTTTAAATCTGGTTTTGTCATAGAATGTCTTGTTTTCTCCATCTATAGTGATTTAAAGCTTTGCTGGGTGTAATAGTCTGCCCTGGCATCTCTGGTTCCTTAGTGTTTGTAAAACATCTTCCCAGAACCTTCTGGATTTCAGAGTTTTCATTAAGAGGTCAGGTGCAATTCTGATAGATCTGTCCTTATATGGTACTTGGCCTTTTTCCTTAATACTCTTTCTTTATTTTGTATGCTTGGTGTTTTGATTATACTGCGATAAGGAGACATTATTTTGTAGTCTAGTCTCTTTGGTGTTCTATAAGCTTCTTGTACTCTCATAAGTATGTTTTTCTTTAGGTTGGCAAAGTTTTCTTCTATTATTCTGTTAAATATGTTTTCTGCACCTTTGAGCTGGGCTTCTTCATCTTCTTCAATACATATTATTCTTAGGTTTTGTCTTTTCTTATTGTACTGTATTTCCTGGATATTTTGTGTTAAGGATTTATTGAACTTAATTTTTTTTGTCTTTGATTCATGGCACTATTTCCTTTGTTCAACACCTGAGATATTCTCTTCCATCTTTTGTATTTCTGTTGGTTATGCATGCATCAGTAGTTCCTGATCATTTAGCCAGATTTTCTATTTCCTGTATTTACTCATTCTTTGTTTTCTTTGTTGTCTCTGATTTACTATTCAAGTCTTAAACTGTTTCAATTGTTTCCTTCATCTGTTTGTCTTTTCTTTCCTCAGCTTTCCTTGCTTTCTTTAAGAGAGTTATTTGTTTATTCTTGCATTTTTGGTTTGTCGTTTCTCCCATTTCTTGCATTTTTTTAAAAAGGAATTTTCTTTCTTTAAGGGATATTCTCATTTTCTCTTTGAGGGCCTCTATCTTCATAAAGATGTTTCTAAGGTTATTATCTTCTGTTTCATCTGCTTTGGGATGTTCAAGTCTTGCTGGTGTATAATCCCTAGACTCTAGTGGTATTGTATTAGTGTTTCTGTTGTTGAATGTGTTCTTATTAGTCATCTTCCCATCTCATCTTCTAGAGGGCAAAGGTGGGGTCTCTCCTTCTCATGGTGAGTTCAGGTCCAAGGCTCTGATGGCAGTAGATTATGATTGATTTGATTTGTTCCCAAGTCTCCCTCCCAGTGGGTGCAGGTGGCCCAAAACACTGATGGTGGTAGAAACTGGATAGTTTGATCTTTTTCCAGGTCTCTGGGGTATTCAGTTTGTGGGATGTGGCTACATGCTGGGGTAAGAGGACTCCAAGGAGGGAATGGAGGTGGGCAGAAGAAGACCTGACACTTTCCTCCAGAGGGTGCAGGTTTGTCCAAGATTTCAATAGCAGCAGACTCTGTAAGGTTAGTTGTGACCTCAGGTCTCTAAATGCCAGGATCAGTGGACTCAAAGGAGAGATGGGAAGTGGGCAGGAGAGGCCTGGCTCTCATCTCTCCTGGTAGGTACAGGTGGGTCCAAGACTCAAATGGCCCATACTAATTTGTAAGTTGGAAAATGTAATTTCAAAATAGAAGGTATTTGAACACAGATATCTTGCAGGAGTAGACAATGACTATCCCAGAAGTCATAGGTTATTAAAGGAAAATGTCAGTTTAGAAAACCTTGCTATAAGGTCTAGAAGCTTCTGAGAGGCCTCCCAGAGACCCACTCCCCCAAATAACATAGGCCATTGTCATTGTTCTTGGTTTTCCAAAAGAACCACACAATATGACACTGTCACTGAAAACATAAATATTCTGGTTGCAGGACATAGGGAAATCAAACTGGAACTGACCTGAGAACTTCTTCTCTACTGACCAGCATTTACACTGCCTTTGCAGGTCACTGAGGAAGAAAGCATAATAATGAAATCCATGAGACAACCCTGCATGCTTCAATACTTTCCTGCTAGGCAAGAGCTGCTACAAACATATCACAATAGTTATGGGGGTCTTAGCTAGGGTTTTATTGCTGTGAAGAGATACCATGACCATAGCAGCTCAAAATACACACACACACACACACACACACACACCAACCAACAAACCAAACAAAACACAAACAACCCTTGATTGGGATGGCTTGCTTAAAGTTTCAGAGAATCAGTCTCTTACCCTGGCAAGGAGCATGGTGGCACAAAGGCAGCTGGGGTGCTCGTGCTGCAAAATCTACATCTTGACTCAGAGACAAGAGGAAGTCAACTGAAAGTCACACTAAGGACACTTGATCAAAATAGACCTCAAATCCCACCCCTAAAGTGACACGCTCCCATTTGGGGTCATTTTCTTTTATATATCCACAAGGGGTAACCAACTACAGTTTCAATTGGAGCTGAAGCCTTTTCCTAGGAAGGTATTCTGGCTTGGTACTACAAATCTGCTTGAAGGCCCATGGCTCCAGAAGTCTTTCCCTTCACCCAACATGGGATCCTAGAGAAACTTGAGGTGTTTGGGATCCACTGCTTAAATAGTCTGAGAGTACAGGTTTTCTGAACTGTTTACTACTTGTGGTCATTTGTAACCTAAGAAATTCATGTCCAAAAATATAAAATAGTTATGTAAATCAAATATGTAGTTATAAAACATAAGAGAAAATTTACTTTTAAACAATTGTTTGATCTGGGGAGATTGATTAGTTGATAAATTATTTGCACATAAGCATTTAGATCAAAGTAAAGACTTTAGGAACCATAGTACAGGTGTCATTCTTCCCCAAGTCTGAGAAAGAGCACAAGCACCTCCCTACTCACTCTCTCCAATGTACAAGTCTAGTTTCTATATGCCAGGATTGGGTAAAGAGAAATAGGAAGAAAGTGAAAAAAACAAAACAAACAAACAAACAAAAACATCCAAGTGCTCTGCCACGTAAGAAACTAATACAATACCATATGTACCAAAATCTTCTACGTTTGATTCTGCTACAGACATAAGATGATATGCTTCTTATTGATAAGTAAATCTCTATTGAAGATTATTTAAAAGAATCAGGTACATCTTTCATTGCTTTCTATGTATGAAAAGCACTCCAACACCCATTTCTATATGGCATCTGGAGTTTGGATGTAATTAGCCCCTATAAGCTCACAGGGAGTGGCACTCTTAGGAGGTGAGCCTGTTTGTTTGTTGTTTGTTTGTTTGTTTGTTTTTGAATGGATATAGCCTTGTTGGAGAAAGTGTGCCACTGAGCGGTGGGCTTTGTGATTTCCTATGCTCAGGGTACTGCTCAGTATCTTAGTTGACTTCCTGTTGCCTGCAAGATGTAGAACTCTCAGCACCACATCTACCTGCATGTAGCCATGTTCCCCACCATGATGACAATTAAGTGAATCTCTGAAACTGTGAGTGAGCCTCTTCAATTAAATATTTCTTTATAAGAAGTCATGGTGCCTCTTCACAGCAATTGAAAACCCTAAGACAGCAAGCATCCAAGCTTTATCTTGGCTTGATAGACTTTATCCAACATGGGCAAGTACCTTTTACACTCTCATATTATACTACCACCCTATATTGTGAGGTCCCTTTATAGTAACACCTGGTTAGTTACTCAGTTGTTAACTCTGTATGTCAAGCCTTTGGCCATGGGATTTTTATGTCACCTGGTTTAATTCTAGCAAAGGAGTTCTACTTATTGTGGTTGGGAGATTTTAAGGAACTCAAACACAATACAAGTTACTTTTCATTAGATAAAAATATATTTCTAGGGAACAGTTCTCTAAATATATGTATTATTATTAGTAGTATTATTAGTATTAGTATTATTAAGAGAAGGGCAGCAAACTCAAGAATAAGGAAAAAATTCTATGAAAAATGAAAAATTGTGAATCCTCAGGAATTATAAAATCTGCAGTCCTCATTGCCTTCATGCATAATTTGTTAGACTATTCAGGGAAATAATATAATCATTGATCAATATAATTCACTTTTATGTAGTGTGTAGTCATTTAAAAGTTGTATAAATGTATGTATGCTTTTTTATGAACACATCAGAATATCACATACCTTGGATATTTTGAATTAGTTCATTTTTTATTGATTACTCATTTTCTCTTACTCCCTCATCCTACATCAGCTATATCTTTACATCAAATGTCACTTATACATAAACCTATGCTTTACAGAGAATATGTGTTTACGTAGTTGACATACATGAATTAATTTGGCTGCTAAACAAAATAACACCAGTGAGTGGCTTTTAAACCCTAGAACCTAAGAACTTTCTAATGTTTAATGTATGCTTCCTTTCTGGTCTAGGGTCCTCTTCCAGTGTTTTATAATGAGATAGGTGAGTGATTTCCCTCAGGCCCTCTTATATAGCAATTACCTTTTATTAATTACACTTGACCTAATCCCATCCCCAAGGCCATGCCTCCCTATCCCTTCACCATGGAAATAAATGCTTCAACATACATAGTCCCATTACTGTGTTCTTGTTCATAGTTTTATGAAATTGTTCATTATTTTACATTTTCATGTGAGTTTCTTTTATCACCTGATAAAGGAAGGCTCCTTTGCTTCTTGATCATTTTTCTTTTTCAAACTATCTCAACAAATTTAACCAGATTTTCTATGAATTGTTACTTCCTTTCCTGTGATTTCTAAATGTTTTCAGTAAGGTATGTTAGTTATTTTAGGATTATTTATTAAGTATCAAGGTTTCCCCTGGAAATGCTTCTTATGTTAGTCCATTTATTAAGCAAACTATATGTTTCACAGTGAAAGACAAAACTTAAGACTGTTTTGTATTAAATTCCCATAATTATAAAGAATCTTCATTTTAGTAGAACTGGTTTCTGCCAACAGCCTTGTTAGAGGAACAACAGGTAGCAATTGAAGTTTGTGAAGTCAGCCCACCAAGAACCCAAGTTCTGATGGGTAAATCTCAGATAGGCAAGACCCTGAGGGCTTCAGCTCCAGAATGTCCATTCATACTGCTGTGCCTTTACATGCCTGCCTCTGCCAGTTTTCTTTGGTATCTGGCATGGTGTAAATGGGTGTGGGGAGTTCCTCACTGCCTTTAATGTAGTGTGATTATCTCATGAAAATATTCCATTCCACTTGGCATATTCATCTGTGGATTATTAAGAAAATAAAATCCTCATAAGGTTTACTGTTTAAAGTGTTGCCCCACCCCTGATAGAGCAAGGGCTACAGAGGATAGAATATAAGAACAAGAAAATGTCATGCAGGTAGTTTCTCTAGAGGAACCATATAGACTGTGGCATTGATTAAGAAAAACAATTGTGTTTCAGAATCTAAGTTAGTTCAAATTCTTTTAATCATAATTTTGAGAGACCTGTTCACAGGTCTCAGTGTGCAACATAGCTAAAACAAAACTTCTATCCTCTGTGGCACTTTAATAGGGGTTGGATATCAGATATGGTGCACACAAGACATTTACATTGCTGTTTATAACTGTAGCAAAATTAAAGTTATGAAGCAGAAACAAATAATTTATGGTTGGGTGTCACCACAACATGAGGAACTGTATTAAAGGGATGCATTTTTAGGAAGGTTGAGAACCACTGCTTTAAAGTAAGTTTTCTGCTATTAGCTTAAATCTAAAGCTTAGCAATTTTGTGATTCTTCCTTACAGTACAGTATTACATTCTTGACCTGAGAGAGAAGTCTTACATATTATGTTGTCTCATATTTCCAGAGAATCATATTGAAAACCTTAAACAAAAGAAGTTACAATAAGCACTTGGAGGAGCATCACAAAATTCACTGTTTTTAAGGAAGTTCTAATGAGCACACAGCTGTTGGGAAACCTTTGCTTGAAAGGCCAGATGCTACAGGTAACACATATGGCCATCTGATACCTTCCAATGTCAAAACAGAGCATTATGTAATGGTATAAATTAGTCATAAGCACCTGAAAAGCCAAACTGAATAACAGAATCTGAATAGATGTCCAATATTTAGTTTTTTAACAGACATATCAATTTATCAATCCCTTTGTAGGGAGACACAGCACACTTCTATTAAACTTTCCCCAGCACACTTTCTCACAGGTGCATGGAAAAAATTTTCCAAAGGAAGGCATTGCACTTCCATGAAGCAATGTGAGAGGATGTCTTTGTCTAGTACTCAATACACTAGTGAACATAAAAGACAATTGTTCCCTCAACATCTGCTGAAACTTTTGCCAAAGTTCCTAGTTGGCTGCTTCCATCTGGGATCAATTGTATCATATCTTCTTTTAATATAGCAGGTGTCACAGAATGTGAAGAAATTTGGTAGACCTGCTTCCATTTGTTGGCAAGATATGCCTATTTTTCTCATTCCTTGAGTCAGCTAACTTACTTGTGGCCTGTGATGAGCAGCTAAGGATTAGTGATCCTCATGAGTGAGCTTTCTGCTATGATGAGCACTCACTCACTGGGGACCCAGAACTGTCTCACACTTCTGTAACTCTTCCATATGAAGGATAGAGAACTAAAGATGAAAATTGACTCCATTATCATTGCCTCATTGCCTCCAGAAATGCTTCAGTCTCCTCTGGTTCCTAGGTGAATTCTGACTCAGAAGAATGTGCCCTGAATAATAAGTTTTCTTCAAGTTCAGGAATTATGAATTAAGTCTTCATCAAAATAATCAACCACTTAAGATTAAATTTTACTTTTTTCAGAGTTTCTGACCTGATTGTTTGTACACAGATCAACACAGATATCAAATGAGCAAAGCTTTGACCATGTTGTAAGGCCAGTAGTAAGGTCACTCGAAGTGCTAAGTTCCTGCCTCTGCTTCATACTCCTCATGCAACAAAATTTTTCTTCAAATCCTTTAATTCCTAGTACAGTGCTGGAGTTCAAACTTAGAGCCTCATATAGACAGGAGGACTATATCATTGAGTTGAATTCCCTTAAAATCTTGTTGAGAGGCTACACTTCAGAAACAGTGGCTAAAGTAATCAGACAGTAAATAACAAATCAAGAAGAGGTTGCCAAATTAATCATTCCTTCTTTGCTCATCATGTAATGCATATTCAAAATGTTTATTTATTGTATTTTGGCATCTCGTATTAGTCTCCTTTAGGTGTTAAAGATAAATAATACAAATAGACTTTTATCTGCTTTCATATGGTGAGTGTTTGAAGGAATGTGCTGGTAGTGACATAAGCAAGTAATTATAGGGAAGCATCAGAGCTCAACAGTGAAAAGTGCAGAGTGTAATAGAAACAGACACTGTGGACTGAGTATATTAAAACTCAGCAGAAGATAGAGAAGATAGTCCATAATTGCAAAGTTAAATTTGGGCTGACTTCCAGAAAAAGAAAAAAATATATGATAATGGGACTCTTTGGAGCCTTGATGCTTTCCCAGAGCTGGCCATATAAATTACAGAGAACATAGCTGCAACTTCTGCTGAATGCCTGATGTAGAAACAAGGAATGTGCCGAATAGTCAGCTAAAGATGTCATGACAAAGTTCACTCCAGTACAGTAAGACTAAACTTCTCTGGCAAGCCACACAAATCTGTCCATGTGGATCACACATTGTGTGCCTAATGTATTCGCCTGGCTACTAATTGA
Organism: Cricetiscus sungorus; assembly: GCA_030556225.1. Taxonomy (NCBI): domain Eukaryota; kingdom Metazoa; phylum Chordata; class Mammalia; order Rodentia; family Cricetidae; genus Cricetiscus; species Cricetiscus sungorus. Next base: position 18,782,827 of record JANBXA010000491.1, on the reverse strand, counting down.
ATCAGCCTTTCAGATCAGCTAAGCAAGGGAATTAAATGGTAACAAACCTATTGGAGCATGTTTTAAAATGAAGACAAATAATCTAAAGCAAGTTTTTGTCAGTAAGGGACAATTAACTCAGGAGAATACAGAAAAAAATATCTTTAGCTAATATGTGTGCAGCAATCTAAAAAGAATTTTATCAAAATATACCCACTGTTCTGTGGAAGAAGTCTGGCTGAAAGAATTTCTGTACAATAAAGCATAATTTTATTTACAAGAATATCTTAATGTCATGATGGGAAGAAAATACATCTTCTAAAGAACAACACAGGAAGTGTAATTACAAGCGGAGATGAAGAGACACAGGTAGAAAAATGACCCAAGTCTAAGCTAAAAAAAAAATAAAAATAAAAACTGAATACATGTATTTCACAATTAAGAAACATCAAATAGACTAGGTGGGTAATGTCTAAAAAGGTGAATGTATTGAAAAAGACATAAAGTTTACATTCTGTTGAAGTTTATTTTCTACAGAAAGGATATAGCTCTTAAATAAAGAAATGTAATAAAATCCAGTAGTAATAAATGCTATTAAGGTCATAAAAGCATAATAGAACAGTGATTTTCTGGAAATCTGTATGGGACCTGAACTGCAATAGTTAGGGAGCTTCTCAAGAGTCAATGAATAATGAGAAGCCGGCCACACTGTATGAAAAGTAATATAAAATAATGGAAAAGCTGCCAGGAAGTTTTATAGTGCTGATATGGCTGCCATGTATTAAAACTAGCCAGAACAATCAGTGAGGCTGGCATGCAGGGAAGAGGGATTTGAGGAAAATAAAGTCACAAAAGGAAAACCCATACTGGATTAGGAAGTATGAGTTAGCCTAGAACAAGAAGTCTTTCATAATTCCAAGATAAATATCCAAATTCAGATGACACCTGGGAGACTAATATTGAAGTGTAACTTTCCCTTATTCATTTTTACATTTATAGATACATACATACATACATACACACATGCATACTATATACACATACATATATATGCATATATATATTCTGAAAGCAAAATAGTAGGTCTGAAAACTTAGATATTGATTGTAATAGATTATATACATACATACATATATATATGTACATACACATACAATTTTTACTACCATTTTAATATACAGATAAAACGCTGATCATATTAAAACTACATTTTTAAAATATAACGGGAAGAAATGCTTCTAAATTCAGTGTCAAATGTAAGAAAAGTTATCAAGCAACCAAAGGAAAGGATAAAAGATTAGAATGACAGAAAGGCAAAGAGAAGCCATATGATGATGATGTCAAAACTGTGTCCTTTGAAAATAAACTGTATTTCTTCTTTGAGTTCAGGCATACAATAGGGAGCTACAGAATAAAGTATAAGTTTCATCAACTTTGAAACATATGAAGCCATATGAAAGTCTACAAGGCAGGTGATATTCAGGTTAATGTTAAGAACTCAGCTTACAAAATGGCTGGAACTAAAAAAAAATCATTCTGAGTGAGGTAACCAAGACAGAAAGACAAATATGGTATTTATTTGCTTATATGTGGTTATTATAGTGACAACTAAGCTGCAATCTGTAGAATCACAGAGGTTATGTATAGAGTAAGTAACTATAGGGGACAGAGAGATCTCCTTGGGAAATGGAAATAGAATAATTATGGATTGATGGTAGGGACTGGAACATGAGAATCAAGCAAGAAGGGGAAGGGAAAAGGGAAAAGGGAAAATAGGAAGCATAGAGAGAGAGATAATTGGCCATCTCTTGTTACCAAACAAAGCTGCCAGTACCAAGATTTGATTGCACTTAATTGATTTCTTGGCCAAAGAGGACCCATGGGAACCGGCAAACAAGATGGGCTGTTGTCAACAAATTGATGGCAAGGATGATGTGGGTGTTTGAAAGAAAAAGGCACCAAAATATAGTGGCACTAATGGGAGGTGTGGCCTTGTTAAAGTAGGTATGGCCTTGAGTAGGTAGTGTGTTAGTGTGGCTGTTGACTTTGAGGGCTTCTATTCTCAACCTGCTCCAAGTGTCACCATCCACATCCTCTTACCTGAAAATCAAGATTTAGAACACTCAGCTCCTTCTTTATCACCATGTCTGCCAGCATTCTGTCACATCCAACCATGATGATAGTGGACTGAATCTCTGTTTGTTCTCTAATGATATATAGAAAGGGGTGGATCCAGATGAAAGGAAAGGTGGAGAGGAACTGAGAGTGTTGAAGAGGGATGAACCACAGGACTTATTATATGAGAAAAAAAATCTATTTTCAGTGAAAGGGAAAAACTCAGCTTGCGGTTATGGTGTTCAGAGCTCATGAGATGTAATTCCCAAATAACTGTATTCTTTTGTCTGATACTATTATGTGATTAGTGATTGGATTGCTTTCTTTTCCCTCCCTTTATCATAGAAATGTCATGATTTTCCTAGCTAGTCACTCTAACCTATAATGGCTAATCATCTATTTGTCCAGCATAATTTCAGTTTATGCTTTTATTCTAGCAATGATTTTAATAGATCCCAATTAATTCTCAATGTATGGTTATTTCCTATGAATGAAAGTGTCAACCACTTTGCAATGTACCATATAACCAACACTTTCTTGTTTTAAAATAGTTTGTTCAGTCCTAAATAAGGGCAAGAAAATTGGTTCCCCTTCTTTTCCTGAATGAGACACAAAAAAGTGCCTCTTAACTTAATTTTTTTTTACCTCCATTCTACAGAGAATTAATTTAATGAATAGCAATGCTATTTTTTAAAGATTTTGTTTTTAATGTCTGAGGCTTTGTATGTATGTATATGTATTATGTGCATTCCTTGTGCCTATGGAGGCCAAAAGATGGTTTTTGTATGGTCTGGAACTAGAGTTATAGGAAGTTGTAATACATAGGATGTGGGTGCTAGGAATGTGTTCCTCTGCAAAAACAGAAAGTACTCTTAGCTGTTATGTAATCTCTCCGGCCCTATGCTCCCTTCTTATCAATGAAGTGAGTCTATATTTGGAACTAAAAGGGTTGAAATTCTGTGTCTTACAGTAGAATGTGTCTATTCAAACACTTGTTGGCTGTTGAGGTTATTCTGCTTTATAATCACTTCAGCACAATCTACTTGTGTTTTATATAAGATAATCTCCTTTAAGCTATAGTAGACCTACTAACTGTATTGAAGAGACCACTATATTAGAAAAAAAAAACACCTGCACAACCATCCTTTACTTACTTTGAAATCCATCTGAGGTCCTTTAAATCCCCATGTTTGACTAAACTTTCCAGAGAGGAATTACACTTATCTATCTGTGATCATAACGAAGGATTTTAAAACCATACCATTAAGTGGCAATTTTGGCTTTGTTTTCTAGGGAATTCCCTACAGTAATATTTTCCTGAAACACATGGGTTTAATTTAAGGGCTATTTGTAAACACAAGAGTGAGTACTTTATGAAACCAGTAATTCCTGACTCACTTTACTTCAACAAACCCCTCCCTGGATTAGTCTCACATCCTAATTTTTAGCACAAGCAGCAGAAGAAAATAACCCTAACACTTTGGCTGGAGATCTTCTGAGTCCAATACGCAAACTGTTGGGTTAATTTTCTTGCCACTTTTTTTTTTTTGACTTTTTTTCGAGACAAGGTTTCTCTGTAGCTCTGAAGTTTGTCCTCGAACTAGTTTTGTAGATCAGACCAGTCTCTAATTCACTGAAACCCACTTGCTTCTGCCCTCCCCAGTGCTAGGATTAAAGGCATGTGCCACCACCACCCTGCCTAGGGTGTTTTCTGTTGTGGGGTTATTGTATACTGTGTGAAAATATATTTTCCATGATTTGTGTAATAAAAAGCTGAATGGCCAATAGCTACGCAGGAGGTATAGGTGGAATTTCCAGAGACAGAAAGGAACCAGAGGAGCAATGTAGATGTTCAGGACAAGCCAGGAGACAAGGAGAAGAAACAGGAGGTGCAATATGGAAGAGAGGTATTGTCATGTGATAGAATGTAGGTTAATATAATTAGGTTAATTTAAGTTATAAGAGCTAGTTAAGAACAAGCCAAAGCTATAGACCATGTTTTGATAATAAGAAGTCTCCATGTCTTTATTTTGGGAGCTGGCTGTTGGGATAGAAAAATTTCTTAGAGAAGGGGTCCAATGTGGAAGCTCCATTGTCCATAGATGGCTTGTTAAAGTAGTCCCTTGAGTAAGCTCATTGTACAAAGGCATGATTCCTCTAAGCCATCCTGCTGTATAGCAAAACATATTAGCAGCCAGACTGTTAGGTAAACATGTCTGCCACATTGTGGAAACAGTAGTGGTTAAATGTGCTGGCATGAGACTAGCTTCTCAGAGAACTAATGGAGGCAGAGTCAGCTGCCAAACCCACAGGGTAGCTAAGTAGCCAGGTAACGTTTGTCTTACAGTCAGAGAACACTACACATGCATGGTAAAGCAGTTCAGACCAGGAGACCTTTAACCATATATACTAAAATAAGGGTATAAACAGTCATATAAAAAACAATATACAAATAATAAAGCCTAAAGAGAGAGTAATGTTATATATATATATATATATATGTATATATATATATATGTGTGTATGTATGTGTGTGTGTATATGTGTATACACATATACACATACATATATACATACATACATACATACATACATACATACATAATACATTAAGGCAAGTAAAGATGAGAAACACACAGGGTGCCTGGATCCTGATTGGTACGTATTTGACATTGAAATTTAAACTGTTACTGTATAAAACACTGCTGAAAGTCACTGGATTATAGAACCTGCTAAATTAAACCAACCTATAGAGATTTAAATTTTTCTTAACTTTAAAATGGAAGTCAGAAAATATGTTGCACTGGGGGAGAAGAAAGGAAATACCTTTGGTTCCATGGAAAATGAAAAGTTATGGTTCAGGGTTAGTTATGGCTATAGACATACAGAAATAAACCAATAAATACTACAGGACAGGTACATATAGGCTTATTCTTCTACAGCTTTGAGACTGGATGAGACATGATAAATCTTGGTGGCTACAGAGTTCTTGTGATTTATTACATGCCATCCTTTCATATGAATGGATAAAGATTTATAATACAGTTTGATTATATAGTCCAGTCTTACAAAGTTGACAGATGCCTTTTACATTCCCAAATATAACACACAAATAATTTTAACTGAGTTGTACACACCACATCCCATACATATGTTAACACAGACTGACACCAAAAAAGACAAATAGCCCAGGTGGTCCAACCTCTCAGAATGTCCCTGTTATAATTTCCTTACAATTCTGCATTCAGAACAACTTCAAACCTGCTAGCTGAGATGGCCCAGCCTCACAGACTATCCAGCCAAGACTTCAGATAAGCTCTGCACTTTCCCATTACACCAAATGTTACAGCTCATTTTTTCCAGCACTTGACCATTATCTCAGTTTTCTCAGAATCACCTAAAGATGTCATCACTCCAAGACAACAGGAAGTAATTTTAAAACTATGATGCCCACATTTCCAAGAGATGGAGAGGTCATTCAATTTTTGGTCATTCAGGAAGTTATTGATGTGTAACATCAATCTGGGGTGGTTACAAGTTGTTGTCATGGTTATGAAAAGAGCTGAACAAAGAAAATTAGATTCAGGTATAACATTGTGAAAGGGAAAATGGGGATATAGAAATAAGATAAAAGGGTAGATTATTGAATCTGCTTTCAAACAAACAAAAACAACTACTATCAAATATTTTACACTGGTATTGAATTTTGAATATTGATACAAATTTAAGGGTTTTGGTAGAAAATGTTCTCATGTATATATATATATATATATATATATATATATATATATATATATATATGTGTGTGTGTGTGTGTGTGTGTGTGTGTGTGTGTGTGTGTGTATGTTTAAACTTTTATGTAAAGTATTGTACCTAAGCATCTCAATTAACAATGTAATGTAAACTTCTAGTCCTTGAAAATTATTATTACAATAAGATAATTAAGAAATACAGGTTAGTAGAGGTTAGTAGTTAGTCATCTAACAGTCAAATTTATGGCCATGTTAGGTATGTTTTCAAGGTCAAACAGAAATATATTTCAGATAGATTTCTTCAAACACTTCAGAACCCTACACGATATGACATCTAAGAGGTTTTAATAACCTAAGGCTTTTCATGACAGTAAGTCATGTCTGCTCCTGGCAGGAAGAATTTATACTAAAAAGGATGTTGGGCATCAAAGAGCCTCCATATGGAGTTTGCTTTTATTGTGGCAAAGTTAGCTACTAGGAAGGAAACTGCCCTTGCCTTGACTGTTGACAATATTCTGTCCAAATTGGACAAGCAGGACAAAAAAGTCACTACTAAATTTTGCAAAGGCAGGATAAGGAGGTTCTTCAAACCTTTCCTTCTTCACAAAAAAAAAATCTAAAAAAAAAATTCTGTCCAATTTTCTAGGCCTGTAAGTTGAAGATGGATGATGCAATGTTACAGCAGTTACAGCAGAAACTTGGGTGAATGTCCAGGCAGCCAGCTATTTCTGTCATTTCTATAATTTTGAAAGTTGCTTGTACGGCACTTCCTGTTTACTTGGGTTATATTATATCCTTCTTGGGTTTTTGATGGGGTTGAAGACAGGATAGTTATAGTTAAAGTTTTTCTTGTCCCAAATTCATAAAACAAACTAAAAAGTGTAAAGTTTATAAGGTTGATAAACATAAAAGCTTCAGTTGTTTATCCAAGAACATGTTTTAAGGTCTAAAAAGATATGCTTAGGACAGAGATATATTATTGTGGAATATGTTTTCAACATAGTACTTTGGACTCACTAAGATAGGATAGATAATACAGCATTTTCTTCAAATTTGACAAATAGAAACAGAGTGGATATTGTAAATGTAATTCTAACATGATTACTGTTCTTACTGTATATAATTTTATTATATTAGAGTTAAAAACCTTTCCTTTTTATTTAGACAAAAAGAGGGAAATGTTTTGGGATATTTGTACACTGCATAAAGATGTGTTTGCTGTGATTGGTGGAATAAAAAGTTGAATGGCCAATAGCTAGGGAAGGAAAGGATAGGCAGAATTTTCAGAGAGATAAAAGAGGAGGAGGGGGAATGTAAGTGCACAAAAAAAAAATCTAGGATGGAGACACATAGGTTGCAAGATTGAAGAGAGGTGATAGAACATAAAATAATATAAATAGGAACAAGCATAAACCATAGGCTGGACTTTTGTAATTGCTTAAATTGCTTAGAAGTGACCATGTCTTTATTTGGGAATGATAGGACAGACAAAAATTCATTATAATTTTTTGTCATGTAACCCAGGTTACTATATTTTTATTTGCTGTTTAATAACTGCTGAGTGTTCCAGATTTTGATGGCATTTTCCTTAGCATTCAATATCAACTATACTTCATAGAGTTTGTCCCAGTATTTCCCCAATATAATCTCTAAAGCCACCCCAACTTCTACCCACTTATAATACCATGTTTCTCTAAGATCATTTTTGTCATCATTCTTACTTCAATATACAAATATTTTATCAGTTATCTGTGGTTATGTGACATATAAAATGAAGATTTAATAGGTAAAAGTAATGAGCAGCTATTATCCCACACCATGATAGTTTCAGAAATTTTGTATAGGTTAGCTGGCTCTTCCAAAAGTGACTGTCTCCTATCATTGAATTTAAAATGTCAGCCAGGTCTTCTTCAGTCACCTGAGTGACTAATGAGGTAGATCTACCCAAAAAGAACTGAATCAATCAACTGATGACTAGCTATTGTTGGATATTAACCATAGCCTCAATTCCTTGCTTCAAGCTTTCCCTTGGGCTTCGGATGTATCTTTCTGTTATGGAGGATGGCTTTCCTCAGGAATGTTCAAGAGAAGCATGCCAGAAGCAATATTGTTTTTCAGAACCTAAAAGAAGACCTGACACTTTTCTGTTGGTTACTGTGACACATTATTGGTAACATTAGCCAGTAACATTTGATTTCAAAGAACCCTACACAAGGCTGTATCAACATACAAGGGACAGGGAAATATTTTATTTAATCCACTTGAAAGTTATCTTGCAATGCTCTGAACCTGGAAATTATCTTGACCTATCTTTTTAATCAGAAATTTCTTACATTCATATATGTATTTTTGCTAAATAAGCCATTTCCTCCCATTCAATACCTATTCTAACCCTGCACCACATATCCTTCTCAAATTTTAAAGCTACTTATTTCACTTAGTGCTGAGTCTATGTGCATGGGTATAGAATCATTTACTGGAGTATGGGTATCATTTCAGGTAATAACTATTACCCCTCTCTAGCATGCATCAATTGCCAGTAGCTTCTCATTTAGAGGTCAGTCTAGTCTGCAGGGTTATTTGAGAGCCAGCTACTCATTATACATATCCAGTCATACTTAAAGACAACTTTTTTTTAATCTCCACAAACTGAAGTCATTTTGCTACATGTGTCTGTTGAAGATTCTAAACTCTTACAGATAATCTTTTTGGAAAAGAATATTTGTCTCATTATTGCTCTTCTTCATGCTTTGCTAAAATTTTGTGCACATAATGAAAAATCATATCAATCCAACTACAGTACAGCTTTCTTTTCATAGGTTGTCTACCAATCACTGATCAACACAAGTTGTTATTTAGTTCCACCAGGGAGGACTGAGATGCTAGATGACAGCCTGAACATCCTTCCACAGAAAGGAAATTAAGCTTTTTAGGTAGTTCTGATGCAAAATTCCTGTAGTTGTTTAGGAAACAAGGAGCACATACTCTCTCAGCTTTTCAGAAGTGACACTACCATTGGAGAGTCTGCATTCTTATTGCCTCTCCAAGAAATCAAAGTCTAGATACTTTTAACTTCTATCATCTGTTATTTGCTTCTTTTTTCCAATGTTGAAAGCATATCTATTAATGTTATGACCTGTTGATTAATTTTACATGCAACAGAAAATGAGTTTATTTTCAATTAAGACATTTAACTGAATATGAAGAAGTTGAAGGAAGGTGACTTGGGAGGAGCCAGAAAAGGAAAGGGAAGGTAAATAGCATAATTATATTTTAATTAAAATGTACAAAGATAATAAAAAAGATTTTAAAACTTGTAAAATATCATTTGAATATTATTTTATTTTGGTATTTTTATAACTGTTGCCTTTCACACTTCTCTCATAACCTTTTACCCATTGTACCAATAAATTCATTCATTACTCTGTTAATTAGTGCTTTTCAAGCTGTAGAAAATGGAAAAATACCAAAGATACTTTAGATCACATAAGAATACACACAATCCTAAAATGTCTGCACCCTTCAAGTTGTGCAAGGCACTGCACACAAGCATTAGAGGAGCATGAAATAGTAATTGTCTCTTCTCATTGTGTAGTAAGATCCAAGAGCAAATCTAGAGATTCAGTTGCCATACTGAGGAACAACATAGGTGTCTAAGACTCTATATTATCCATAAATGCTCCTCTTCACTCTACCCTTTTGCTGCCTCATGAGTGTTTATTTCACATGTTTTCCCCATTGCATCTGGTTCTTTGATTCATTGTGGTTGAATATCTTTCTACACTGCCCAGAGATTGGTTCTAGCCTCTCATAATGATATAAAAATTCACAGAAACTTCAGTTCATTGTGCAAAATATTTATATGCACATAATCTAAATGCATCTTCCTAATTCTTCACATTATTTCTACATGGCTTATAATACTTCATAAGTAATATGAAATTATATGGAGGTAACAGCATTCAAGTAACTATGTTTGTTTCATTATGGATTTATTTCTTATTTTTTCTTATTTTACATATCTATCCCAGTTCCCTCTACCTTCCTCCCTAGGTCCCTCCCATGCCCCCCAAACCCTCTTCCATCCCCACCTCCACCCCCCCCACTCCACAGGGAGAGTGATGCCTTCTAGAAGGGATCAACAAAATCTGCTAAGTCATTTGGAGTAGGGACTAGACACCCACACCCCTGCCTCTAGGCTAAGGGAGTATCCCTCCATGGGGAATGTGTTCCCAAAGTCCTTTTGTGTACCAGGGATACATCCTGCTTCCACTGTCAGTGGTCCCTTATACTGTCCAGGCCTTCTAATGGAGACCCATCATTATGGGGTCTGAGTTGGTCCAATGCTGGTTTTTCAGCTATCAGTCTGGGGGTTTGTTCAGGTCAGCTATCTCTGTGGTTTTTTGTAGCCTGGTCTTTGTCCTATTTTCTTATCACTTCTCTCTCTGCAACTGGATTCCAGGAGTTTGGTTCCGTATTTAGGTATGGATGTCTGTTTCTGTTTCCATCAGCTACTAGATGAGGGCTCTATGATGGCAGATAAATTAGTTATCAATCTCATTATAGGGGAAGAGCATTTAAGGTAGCCTTTCCACTTTTGCTCAGATTGTTAGTTGGGGTCATCCTTGTAGGTCTCTGGACATTTCTCTATAATCAGTTTTCTCTTCAAATCTATAATGGCTCCCTCTATTATGGTATCTATTTCTCTATTTCTTTCTCTTGTCTATTCCTCCTCTGCCTCAATCTTCCTAGTCCTACCTGCTTTCTTCTCCTCCTTCTCTTCGTCCTAACTCCCCCTCCACTCACTGCTGCCCCCTCCCAATATGCTCCTTTCCCATTCTGTGAGGGACCTTTTATGAATTTCTTAGGTTCCTCCTTGTATCCTAGTTTCTCTTGAGGTGTGAATTATAGGCTGGTGATCCTTTGCTCTATGTCTAAAATCCATATACGAGTGAGTGTTAAATTTAACACAAACTTTTAAAGTGTGTCTTCCAAGACAAAAATAAAACAGAAAAAGAAGATGGCATAGCAACAAGAAACATGAAATTAAATAGGTTGTCAGTCAAATTAATTCTTGAGTGTGTATGTAGCTAAGGCCCACGAAGACAGCTCTGCACCAAGCATGGTAAACAACCAGAGCACATGAGAAAAGTACCTGCATAGAAAGGTGAGATGGCTTTGTAGTGAGCTTGTTTTCCCGCCAGCTGCCTGGTCTGGTCCCGCTGCCACGCCAGCCCCAATTAAAATGCAGAGACCCTGTATTTGAAACAATGCTGCTGGCCAGTTACTAACATTTCTTATCAGCTAGCTCTGTCTTAAATATTAACCCATTTCTATTCATCTAAGTATTTCCATGTGATTTCATCTTAACTGCCAGCGCAGCTGGCGTTCTACCTCTCTGGAAGTGTACTACCAAATAGCTTCCAGCAGCAGATGATCATTCTGATCCTGGTCCCTGTAGAATAGCTCATTCTTTTTCTCTCCCAAGCCTATGTATATTTTAAAACACACTGTAACAAGAACTAGCTTTAAGGGATGTTCTGGGAAGAGCACTCCCATTTTCTAAAATGGAGATCTGAATGAGGATGTCATTTCCCCCACAAAGGAGCAAGGACTCTCCTTGGTACTGGACCTCATGGCACAAGCCTGACTTGTTCTGCCCACGTCATGCAAACTAGCAGTGAAGTTCTCAGTGAAGATTCCAGAAATGGACCATATCTCCTTACTGGTACTTCATAAAATTAATAAACAAACATAAATAAATTTATAATTCATGTTTGTGAAAATATAAAGATTCCTATGAGGGAGAATTAATTACAGCTTATTAACTGATTCAAGTATGAAGAGCATTTACATATTAATAGTATGGAAATACTTAACAATGATCACATATGGATTCTATAGGTTAAGGTTAAGAGGATGAGGTATAAAAAGACATTCAAGTGTGGTGGAGTTTTTTATCAGATAAATAAAGGTCTAATTCCTGGGGATGGTAGAAATAGGTTGGCCAAAAGAATGCTTGCCCCATATTCAGTGTCTTGTATCTATATTGAAGGGTTAGACATGTTAGATGTGCTTGCTAGTCCAATACTGGGAAGGAAGACACTAAAAAGTCCCTGGAGTTACCTGGGGCTGCAGGCTCCAGGCCCATAAAATATATTGTATTAAGAAACAAGATGGGCAATATCTGAGGAATAATACCTGAATCTAATATCTACACACATCATATACTCACATTTAAAAAAATCTAAATTCTTACTTAAAGACAAGTTTAATGATTAAGAATGCAAAGTCAAGATACTATAGTATAAGCAACTTAGAAATTAATATGATTGAACAACACATGAAAGTGGCTGACCTGAAGAAGCAAATTTGCACCCCCCCTGCAAAGAACCATAAGGCAATTTGTTAATTATATGTATGTATAAATGTGAAAAGAATATAGAGTTGCAATAGTGTTTTTAAAACAACATGGCAAGCACTTAATAGTTGCTAGAGAGTAGGATGTTATATTGTTGATTAAGACAAAAAGAGAAGAGTGGGTTTTGAGAATGCCAAACTAAGGATCTTTGACTTAATTATAAAGAACAAGGTACAAAATTATACAAGTAAATTTGTGCAAAGATGGCACTAAGAGAAGTACAGGTTGTAGTTTGAGGAGCATAAAATAAGAGGCACAGGAATGTATAACAGTATTGAAATATTTCAGGCAAATGACAACCGAGCCTGAGGCTGCTCTTGCAAAATCTGTCCTATCAGTCATCTCTGCCTTCCTCACCTCACTTCTCGTGTTGCTCTTCCCATTTCGAAAGCTCATTTTGTTCCAGGATCAATAGTGTGTGTGTGTGTGTGTGTGTGTGTGTGTGTGTGTGTGTGTGTGTATGCAAGTGCACGTGCATATGAGCATGTGTTATTTTGTACATATGCCTGACATTAAAGTACTTTTGCTAAAAAGAAATGAACAAATAATCATAGTTTCAATGTATTAAAAAGTAATGATGTTGTATTTTACACTGTGGATTCATATACTTATCTATGGATCAGTGGTCAGCAATCTGATTAGATAAAAAATATTGCCTAAAGCAAAATGTATGCCATAAACTGGGGTTTTAATAGAAGCTTAGGGAATTAATTGGAAGTTCTAATATTACTGATTTAACAAACTTCAGACTCAGTAAGCCGGCTTTAATGTCCTTTAGAAGGACTCAAAATGGAGCTGAAACCCAACCCTTTGCTAGTTCGCCAGTATAAAATGTGGATGGAAAAATTTAGTTTTTGACATCTGGTCAGTCTATATGTAGAAAAAGTCCCTGATATTGTTCATCTTTTCCTATGTGGTATCACACAGCAAAGTGTCTTTCCCACAGATGATTTTATAAACTCTTCCTGTGTTATTATTTGATCTCTCTCTCTCTCTCTCTCTCTCTCTCTCTCTCTCTCTCTCTCTCTCTCTCTCTCTCTCTCTCTCTCTCTCTCCTCCTGCTGCCTTAGCAGAAATGATCCAGGTTCTATATTCATCAGCTCACTAATACTTATGTTGTTAAATAGATCTCTTGGCTTCTATGAATGTGGGCCCTATAGTCCTATTGACTCTACCACATTCATCTGCCTTTTTGTTTTATGTGCTTTTAGTTCCCTTAAAAATAAGCCATATTTGCCTGGTGGTGGTGGTAGTGGTGGTACATGCATTTAATACTCGAGAGGCAGAGACAGGCAAATTTCTGTGAGTTGGAGGCAAGGCTGGTTTACAAAGCAAGTCCTTGGACACAGCTAGTGTTGTTACACAGAGAAACCCTGTCTCAAAAAACCCATATACTCAGTCCTCTTTTCTCTTTAGTAAATATTTAATCAAAGTGGAAAGATCAACATAACAATAATAATCAAAAATAAGTGATTATATCTACAGAATATAGATTATGGATTATGGATTATTAAATTATGTATTAAGTTCAAATATCTTTCATTGTCAACTATTTTAAAAATTCTTAGCATTAAACAGAGAAGGACATAGTATGAATTCATGACTTAAAATAGTGATAAAGACAGATGATGCATTACCCAGCATAACTATTTAAATGTATTCTGACTTATCCATGAATTATCCACTAAATATAAATCTGGCCACACTACAGATGGCTTCTGAATTCCTAGGTGGAGTATCAAGATGTGAAGCACTCAGTAGAGTTTCCCCCATGAGACAAAGCAGTTCTCATCAAGCAAGTTACAATAAGTCATACCTGGTTGAGTACCCACATCAAGGCCTGTTCTACACATCAGCTCACATATTGTTAAGGTTGTCTCCACATTGGTTGAAATTCTGACATCACACTTCAAAGTATCCAATCCCTACCATAGCAAGTAAGAATCATTCAATGCATGTGAGATAATGTTATATCCATTGAAAACTCCAGTGTAACTTCAAAGTGCATCTTAAATGGCTGGTGGCCTGCAATGTTAGTTCTTATTACAACCATTCAAGTAAAAAAAAAAAAGAATGGCTTATACAAAAAAAAAAAAGCAGTACTCCCAAAGTACAGAAAGAACATCTCTTCCTTCATTGTCAGTTAAACATAGTTCTATTTATTTGGTGTAGGAAACAGGAAAGACTAAGATGTATGTGTGTATGGCTAATTTCTATGGAAGCACTAAGCAAAACTAGAACAAAGAAGATTTGCTTTTTCAAATCAAGGGGCATTCTGGGGTCATTATAAGCCAAGGTGCTGTTAATCCTTTCTGAAATTAAGAAACACATACACATTTCACCCATAATCAGGCTTCACAGAGCTTTGATCTCAGCCTTCAGAGCCTCCACAGGTATAAGAAAATGAATCTTATTTTCATTACATAGCCTTGCTCAGATACAGGAGCACAACAGAGTGAGGGCTTCAGCTCTGTTCTTGATCTCTGGGAGTTCAGCTCATAGAGGTTGAGAACACAGTCTGTCTACTATATGCTTGGGGCTTTTATGCTGTATGAAATAAAAAAATAGGTTTTCTTTGGGATAATATTAAGATCCCAAATATTCAACTGATTTTCTTTTTAAAATGTAATTGCATTTATGGAAAACTAATTATTTTAATTGTGTCCCAAAATATTCTCCAAGGTGGCATCCAAAAGAATTCTGACAGCCTTTACTGTTCACTGGAAAGACAGAGCCTGGTCAGGTACTCACTGTGTTGGGGGAACTTGGTTATGGTGGGTAGTTTCATTCAATGGCTAGAAATAAATTCACTTCCCAGATAATTACCCCTGATGTCCAGAATATTGGTACTATATTCTATAAATAAACCAAGAGAGTATAAAGAATGCCATACCATTTTACGAATACTTCAAATGACCTGCATTTTATTATTTTAAGGTATCTCAGGAGTATAAAGCATTGAGAGCATATAAATTTTTGCCAAGAATGTAGCACAAATATTTGATTGTAGCATATAGCATAATGTCTCACCCCAAAGGAGGTAAACACCTAGTACTTAAGGCATGTATGTGCTGCCTTACATGACAAAAGGATATCACAGAGTACTTGAGGATTGTGAATTTGTATGGGTTATCTGGAGGGAAATCAGAGTCAGATATGAAAACAGTACTGAAAAAGGAGAGATGGGCAAGCTTTGAAGATGGAGGAGGGGACCATCACAGAAGGAATTTAGTCAAATTCCAGAAGCTGAGAAATGCAAGGAGATTCCTCCTAGACATTGCAGAGGGAAACAACCCAAAACACCTCATTTAGTGTTTCTGACATGAAGGACTTTAGAGAGCGTTGGATCCTTGGAACTGAAAATACAGACAGTCTTAAGCTTCTTGATGTGGGTGGTTGGAACACAGCTCAGGTTCCCTGCAGAAACAGCAGGTGTCCTTGACTACTGAGGTCTACCTCCAACCTCTGACCTGTAGGACTTAAAGATGTAAAGTGTGGGCTGTTCTGCATCACTAAGTTTGTCTAGACTTGTTACAGCCACTACAGGAAACAAATACAAAGAAGAGAAAAAAGGCCAAAAAAATAGCATAAATGTGACAAATACCAACAATTATTATTCTAATCAATAAAGTGACACTACTCTTAAGAATTGAGACTTAAGCACAAACCTTTAGAACCTTTGGCCACTGTGTTCAACATGGAAATAAACACATACACACACATACAAAATATACATATACATACATATATATATGTATGTATATGTATGTATATATATATAATGTAAACTAATTTTAAAATTATGGAATAAATAATAGAAATGCAATATGTATGTGTTACATATGCATTTGTGTTACACATTGCATTTCAATTATTTATTCCATATATGTGGAATTTGAACAAATCATGTATGTCTTTTACTTTTCAAAATATGTAAATTCTGTGAAAGACACAATCAGTGTACAAACTATCTAATATTCCATGGGTCTAATGACCTTGCACTGTCTTTTGTGTAAATATGTGACTGTCTCAAGGCACAGAGACAGTCAATCAACATCACATGCTTTGGGGTACCTGATCATTTTTCTGTCTAACAGATTCTACTTGGAAGCCATACAGTTAACCATGGTGTGAAGGTTACAGCAAGAACATTTTTCAGGAACATTTTTTAATTTGAAATAAGTCAGAGCTTAGCAACGCCAGCTTCCAAACATTTATACAAAGCAAAGCACTGAATTTAATTTTTGTTCAGTGCACTGATACAGCCCTAAGTAAGGATACCCAGGGAGGTGGGGAAGAAGATGAACAGGTTCATCTCCCTGGTTTTGCTGCTATTAAAAATTATTGTTTTCAATGGAGGGCATCACACTTTTAACATTAGTTTAACACTGGAGAAAGCATATATTTTGTAATTTACCACTAATGGTGCCTGACTATTGGAATAAGCATCATCATCATTATTGTTGCTAAATATTAGCTTCAAATATTAAAGAATAGGAAACCCCACCTTCAAGTCCTGACTGTAGGACCATTCATTTTGAGATTATTAGGGAATATATCCCTCCTCTATTTCATTCTTGAATTTGCTGAATGGGAGGAAAAGTATCTGTTGTGTAAGCTTATAACAGAGAGTGGCTTCTATATGGTTTTCATTCTCTGGAAACCTACAAGTGTTGAATCCTTTCCTTTCTCCTTGCTGGCCTCTTTCACTCTGACTTCTGGGTGTCTCCTTCCTCTCACTGGAGACTGCTATGACTATTAAAGATTCAGCTGGAGAAATATATGGTTTAATTTCCAAATAGATTACTATGTGAATGGATCTCAATTGATGATCCAAGTGACCCATAGTCTATCAGAAAGCCATATAGCTCCTGTTAGCTGTTGGAGGAAATATGTGCATTGTACTGCATCAAGCTGACAGATATGAGGACAGGGATGTTTTCCTGCATTTTTATGATTTTTTTTTCCTGCCCTCTTCCCCTCCATGCTTCTCTTGAGAGGCATTCTGGTTCCAGGAAAGAGAACTTACAGAGAGTAAAGAACAAAGGCATGGAGACAAAACACATCTGTTCAAATCATTCTTACTATTTTCTACATGACAATTTGGGTATAGTAGATATTTTCTCCTAGTCACACTTTGTCCTTCTGTTATATAAACTTGTCTGCTGTAGCTCGTAGCACTGTTGTAGGGCAATTGAAGGGAGATCTCTAACATCTTTGACTGATCAGAAGGGGGGTACTACACAAATTATGTGGTGCTGTCTTCTCGCCTGTCTTTGAGGCTCTGCCATTACTGACTGGCATTTTCATAAATTTGGGCATTGTCTGTGACAGTAATCATAGCAGCCTCCTAAGTTACAAAGAATGCTACCACTCAGATATAACCCCTCCAGTGAACTCTGCTATAGACAGACCAAGGCATTTTTTTTGTACTGAGAGAAAATAAACCAATTTTCTATGTAGAGAAATTGTGAACTGGTTTATTCTGAATTGCTACTAAACAGATCAAATCATTTGCATGCTTAGATACCTGCTGGCTTCTCTGGGTTTGTCCTTTAGACCTGGCTGTCCTGGTGATTGGTGCCACAGGGCACATTGCCCTGGTAACCAAGCACTCCATTACAAAACCCTGGAGAAACTGCTTTGTTTAGCACATCTCGGGGTGCAACTGCCCTCTGGTGGCAGCTGCCATTCCCACACCTAATTCTAAGTTTTTTGGGGTTTTTTTTTTTTTTGTTTTGTTTTGTTGTTTTGTTTTTGCACCTTTCTCTCTGCAAAAAGCCAATGGGCTTGTTTGTCTAGTTCATTAGATGTTTCTAGGCAGCAACAAGCAGAAAACACAGACTTCAGGCTGGAGAATTTTCTCTTGGACTCACTCCATCTTGGAATCCCTACCAACATTTGAAACATTTGAAATATTTAAGACTTCCTATTTCAAGATTAATTTCAACTCAGAGAGACTCCAGGCTTATGATCACCTGGCTGCCTTCAAGGAGCTTACCGTGTTCTTTTTCAAAATGACAAAATGAATGGAGTATTTAAGACAACTGTAACCTACAGAAAACAAAGAAATACTGAGATGCAGTTTCCCAGGACTCAGGGCTAAGAACCCACACCCACACATGGTTCAGTTCTATCTCCTGAGCTTCATTCTGCCAGCTGAGCATTTTTTCACCTGGAGACTATTGTGCACCCCACATTTTCTAATATAAAATGTGACTACCCCTCAAGTTTGTTACCTCTTCCTCTCTTGACAGAGGTCCATAGCTGTTTCCTTCCACCTCTGTTGCAGGTTACCCTACTCAGACACCCCTTCGTGGAGGGGGTGAGGAGATGTAACACCAACAACTCAGGCACCAAGAGTCAGTGAACAGCAGAGTGTGCCTGCTTTGTATCCCCTCCCATTGGCTCAGAGAGACTCATTGGCTCAGGTGCTGACTTTGCTGTATGTCCTTTTTCTATTGGTGTCTCCGGGCCAGGTGTCTCTCCTTCAGAGTCTCTGGGCATTGAGGCAGGCAAGGCAGTTTGCCTCAGGGAGGAAGTGCCTGCTGCTCATGCCCATGAGCATGCGAGTTGGCCTGGACACCGGGAGAGGGCAACTCGTCTTGGATAGGATGACTGCAGTTTCTCTTACATACCTCCATTTCTATTGCCTTATTTTTATCTCATACCTGATAGTAGTAATCTCCCAGTTCATGTAACTTTCACTATCTGCAAAGTTAAATCCAAACTTACCCAAACACCATGGACCCTTTGTAATCTATAGAACCAAATATGATTTTCCAAGTTTTCTGCCCACTGGCCTCACTGTCACATTAACCATTCCTGGTTAAACCAGAGATGATTTCTCTCCCTTATGTGTCATTCAGACTGGAACAATTTGATCTAACAAGTTCAAAGAATGTCTCTTCTTGAAAGCATCTTAGGGTATTCTGCAAATCAGCTAAGCTAAAGATTTTTCTGTTTAGAGTACCTTCGCTTAACTCCTTGTCATCCCATATCAACTGTTCTACAGATCCCCTCAGCCCTGTGGGTCCCTGCGTTCTGAACCTCATTTGTTAATACATTTAAAATCTTCCATAAATCATTGTGGGGACATGGAATGGGTACTTAAGAAGCCATTGTATACTAAATCCAAATATTACTATAGTTTAAAATCCTATAAACTTCTGAATTGGAGGTAGAGCCCAGCACAAGCTTTGAATAGTTGAGCTGCTGAACTGGGGCTCATGCTGAAGACATGTGGTGCCAAATCCATGGAAGAAGAAAAGGAGGATTGAGCAAGTCAAAGGACTGCCCAAGCAACAGAACAAGTTCAAGGTCGAGATGATCAATTTGGCAATACCCTGTTCAAAAGAAAATATTATGGAAGTGTTAAGGATGTTAATTTGTGAAAAATAGTTACCTTGAAAGTTGTGTTAATTACTCTTTGCTGAGAAACAATACCTGATAGGTCAACTTACAGAAATGAGGATTTATTATGGGTCACACTTAAAAGATTTCCATCACAGAGTAATATGGTATCAAGAAGGTATGGAAGCTGGTCACATTGCAACTCAGTGAGAAGGCAGGGAGCATCTGATGAAGCCAGATCTCCTTGTTAAATATTATGTTCTATTAAAAATCTATGTAAACTATATTATGATTATGATTTGTCCTACCCTAACTCCTTCTACATCCTCCTCAATTCCCTATCTTTCTTTCTTTCTCCTTCTCATTAGAATATAATCAGGCATCTTAAAAATAAAAACAAACCATAATAGTACAAAAGAAACAATGAGTAAAAAAGAACCAAATAAAAAGCACAAGAAATGAACACATACAAAAAACCCATAAAAACAAATTTTGAAAGCATGATACATTAACAATATTAACAACAACAAAAAACCCCAAACCTCCAAAACTACCATTGAGTTTATTTGGCTATCTACTGCAGGGCACAGGAGATTCCCTTAAAAATCCTGAATAATAAAAGAACTGCTGCAGAAATTACCATCTCAAATTGTAGTACAGAGTTATACTAATAAGAATAACAGGATATTCAAACACACACACACACACACACACACACACACACACACACACACACACACACACACACACACACACTTGCTCAGCCTCAATCAGAGAAGCTTCCTCTTGCAGTAGATGGGAACAAATACAGAAACCTAAAGCAGATTGTGAGAGATCTTGGAACACTTTGTCCTAAATAGGACATCTCCACCAAACCTCTCCCTTTTGGGCTTACAAAACTCTGTGTGAGAGGAGGAGGAAAGGGTGTAAGAGCCAGAGTAGATGGAAGACACCAAGGAAACAAGGCTCTCTGGAGACAATAGGATTTGTGCACATATCAACTGTGACAGTATGTGCAGGGCCTGCATAGATCTAATCCAGCTAGAGTTCCACAACTGTGAGGGAAAGTGTATATACGCTGTCATTCCTAAATCATTAGTTATCTCCAATTAAGAACCAGTCACAGAGTAAAAAATAGTTTTCTTTAACAGAATCTCACTAGGTATACAAAATAGCTCTTCTACTACTATTGCAGAACTAACAGGGCAGTAGTTAAGCATGTAGATTCCTAAGATAGAAACCCTGATAGTTTCTGACATAGTGAACCTAAGTGAGATGTAAGTGTTCTTATCAATCTCTCTAGAAATTTTTCAGATAACTTCCAGGATGTGAAGGAAAATGCATTAGGTTTTCAGTAGCCAGGGTGATTGTAGGAAAGAATATTAGTCACTGTCACTGGGAATATAAATTTTAAATGACATTACCTCTATACTTCAGCCACTGCTAGATACTTATATATTTACTAAATTTGAGAAAAATCATTTTGTATGATAATTATTGCTTGTTTTTCAAAGCAAGAAAAAAATGTTTCAAATTAATCTCTAAATAGTCAATATGAATCTAAAATCTCAATAATCTAATTTCTCATTTTAAACCTTAATATATTGGCTAGATATCTAATAACTCAAATAGCAATTATCTCATGGGGTCAAATTGAAAGTGTTTAGACTTAATCTTTAAAAAAAAAAAAAGCTAATTAATTTCACTCAATACTTTTATATTCTCCCAAGTTCAAGTTTTATCCCTGCCATTTATGAAAATAATTGCTGATACTTATTGAAAGTCTCTCACAATTAGTTACTTGCTATAAGTATTTAAAATGTATTGAAGTAATTTCATCCTGAAAATATTCCTTTGCAATAGCTATAAGGAAACTAAGGCACAGAGCAGTCAAGAATACATTTGTATTATCTTGCTGCATTTTAAAAAATTACATAATCAGCATAAGCATGACAGATGACCAAGAATCCAATTGCCAACATGAGAATATCACATTTCTAGCTTCTTCAACATTGCCCGTATGCTGAACAAATTATTTGTTAGCATACTGCCATAGAGTTCCTGGAATTTAGCTGCCATAAAAGAGTTCAGTGTTCTACAATATTTACTTACCACCATGGCTATTGTGTAAGAGTTTGTATACACAGCGAAGTGGGGAATATTTAATATCTACTATTGTGGTTTAATAAGGATCAGAATAAATAAATAGGCTGAACAGATGTTTATTCTGGGAGAAATAACTTACAACCTAGACAGATGAATACCAACAGGTTCAACTGCATCCCTCCAGCAAGAGAGCATTCCCCAGCTCCTCCTAAGACCTAGTTCCATAGATCACTTCTGCCCCTGGATCCACCCCAATGGGCATGGTCAGTGCCAAAGACACAGACAAAGTGAATAGGCCACTACAATTCCCCTTTTAGTCTAAAGAAAAGATTTAGGCTTGATACAAAACTATATATAAAAGAGTGACTAACAAGTGTGCTCTAAGAAAAGGAAATTAGAGAACAAAATGACCTATATATCTAGTCCAAGGTTGAAGGCATAACAGAGTTTACAATAAAGTTGTCCTAAGCTGGAAATCTTAAGTCTAATATATCTAACTAGGAAGAGAGAATAATAGTTGTGATAGTTTAATCTACAACCTCCTCAAGACCTGAGGAGGAAAATAATGATACTAGGGTAGAAAGGAAGTACGGATGGACAACTCCCAAAAGGTGCAACAAGGACAGAAACAACAAGCTACCTGGACAGTCACCCAAGGTCTCACAGAAACATTGGTACACCCAGTTTTGGCTAAGGCCAAGAATACTTGACAGACCACAACAACAGCAGGGAGGTGGAAAGGCTGTCTTACCCTGACTCAGAAAGGTTCAGCAGTCTTCTATGTTTGTCTCCTGCAAGCACATAGGACCACATGTCCAAATCAGTGGTCAAGGTGGGGGCAGTTCCTTGCCCAAGAGGCCATTAGTCAAAGTGAGGATGAACTCTAAAAAGAGCAACAACAGTGTCCAACATATTTTCGGCAAAGTGCTCTGTGCTGTCAGGAGCAACAGTGTCTCATGTCAACAGAGTGTTAAATCATTTAATATTAAATCATTTAAATGTCATGTTCTGCAGGTCTATGAAGTAATTGAAGATTAAGCATCTATGTCTGACTAATCTTATAGGTAAAGGAAACATGGGTGAAGATAAACTGTAATACTCAGGAACTTAGCTTAAAAAAAAAAACTAATTAAAACTTCCTTGAGTAAAACAGGGATAGATACCTAAACAATGTAACTATGTACATGTATATACATGTAAATCCCTAAAATAGAGGTAGAGTAGAAATGTCTAGACAAGAGGTAGAACTATAAAGGGTGGCTTGATAAATAACCCAAATTGTATTAATATACAAAATATATTGAACATAAGCAAAAGTATACATACATAAAATATGGTAAGAATGATGTGCATAAAACATCATAAATGGAAACATTTCATAAAATATGACAAAATTTAATATACAATTTTTCCAGGAAGGGAATAATTTTTCATAGGTTACCACAAATAAGAATATATAACAATGGAGGCTGTAGTACTAATATCTTACTCTTACTAAATAATTCACAAGAATTTAGGTTAATCTACCTATATCCTTTCTAAACCACACCTTTCTCAACCATAACCTATTCCTGTCTAAAAGATATACCCAAGTCTAAGCATCACCTTCCATACCCAACCCCAAATAACTGAAACCAACCCTCAGAAGATGAATATTATCCCTAAATTCCAAGAATAGGGAAAAGTCATCTTAAGATAACTTCCTGCTGAAATGGGAAAATGATTGCATGGGATCCTGTAGGAAGAAATTTTTAAGCAACCAAATTTCTCAAGAGAACTGGCTGTGACATATGTAGCTAGTCACCGTATGGCAGAAAATGCTTGACTGGAGTTCTATTTGAAACTCTGGCCAGGATGTAATAAGAAGGTGCAACATTACAGCTAGCTAGTCATGGGTTGTCTAGGGAAAGGCAACAATAAGCATTAAAATGCATATGAGAAAATTAGGATTTCAGAGAGAAAATTGTGTATAAGCAAATAAGACCCCAGATTTTGTTTTCTTCTGCCTTACACCGATTGGCTTCTTGATATAACGCAGAAACTGTGAATTTAATCTTAACAACCTGCTTGAATTTAGAGAAGACAAGCCAAATCCAACTCCAAAGCCAGCATTGGTTTACATGAATTGGGACTACAGGAATGCTAGATATTAAAGAGACATACAATTCTTTATACAAATAGTTTACTAGAATTAAATATATTTACCATAAATCAGATTCATCTTCATTAAGTGATTGTTTCTAGAGAGCTGTCTTCTCTTCTGTAGGCACCTACAAGTTCATTGTCTCTTGGCTGTTTGAAAATAGGTGTCCTCTGTTTTCCTGTAAGAACAAGAACATAACACTTCCCCTACCTTTGAGAGGTCTCTGTACATCTCATGGGACCGAATTTGTTGGAAGACTTGTCATTCCTCTTCATTAAGATGTTTCCCTTGTTCAGCTTGGATCTTGACTAACTTAAACGGTATCCATAGCTTTTCTTCTCCTGTAGATACAAATGCAAAACTCCTACCCCACGTAACACATATCCTTGTTTCCATTCTGAAGCCAATACATCCTTGAAGTACAGCAGCTGATTTAGTTCAGAAGTTTTTTTCTATTGTCCAGTGTCTTTCTGCAGCTGTTTGTCCTTTTTCGTCAGCATTAAGAAAGTTTAATGCTAATAAAGCATTACACAATCTATGTTTGGGTGTCTTGATTCCTCCTGCCTGTTTATGAAGCATTTCTTTTAAAGTATGATTGGATCTCTCAACTACTGCTTGTCCTGTAGTATTGTGCGGTATACCAGTTATGTGCTTTATGTTATAATACTCAAAAAACTGTTTCAATTTTCTGGAGACATATGCTGGAGCATTGTCAGTTTTTATTTGGGCAGGTATGCTCATAATAGCCATTACCTCTAATATGTGTATGATAACAGAATCAGCCTTTTCAGAACTCAGAGCAGTGGCCCATTGAAACCCTGAAAATGTATCTGTAGTATGCTATACAAAATTTAATTTTCCAAATTCTACAAAATGAAACACATCCATTTGTCATATCATATTTCATTTCTATTTATACCTTTAGGGTTACTGCCTGTTGGTAAAGGAGTTTGGTTATAGAATGAGCAAGTAGGACATTCCCTTACTATTTCCTTGACTTGTTGCCAGGTGATAGAAAAAACCTTTTTTAAACCTTTACTGTTCACACGGTGTTTCTTAGGAAACTCTGAGGCTTCTAGAACACTTCCTACCAATAACCTATCAGTTTCATCATTTCCTTGTGCTAGAGGACCTGGAAGACCCATATAGGATCTGATGTGTGTTAATTATATAGGATGAATTCTCTTTCTCATAGTATCTTGTAGCTGCATAAACAATGAAGTTAATTCTGTATCATCAGGAATAAATTCTGCAGTCTCACTGTGTAAGATGACTCTTTCTGCATATTGAGAGTCAGTAACTATATTGAGTGGTTCTGTAAAATCTATAAGTACCATGAGAATGGCGTACAATTCTACCTTTTGTACAGAATTGTAAGGGCTTTGAACTACTTTACTTATTTTTCCTGATTTATATCCTTCCTTACCTGATTTGTTTGCATCAGTGTAGAATGTATGAACTCCAGAGACAGGTGTTTTTCTTACAATGCATGGAAGGATCCAAATCGTTTTCTTTATGAATTTTATTCTTTCACTTTTGGGATAATTATTGCTAATCATTCCCAAAAAATTACTGCATGCTGTCTGCCAATATTCATTATCTTTCCATAAGGAAGAAATTTCCTCATTAGTTAAAGGTACTATAATTTCTGCTGGGTCTCTTCCTGTTAGTTGATGAAGTCTTAATTTACCTTTTATAATCAAGTCAGAGATCTTTTTTATATATGTTTTAAGCTTTTTATTCTGTTTATGTGGTAAGAATATCCATTCTCATATGAGATCTTCACTCTGCATCAAAATCCCTGAAGGATATTCTCTAGATGGTAATATAACCAGACTACAGTTTAGGTTTGGATCCACATGGTCCACATTTGGTTCTAGTATCCTCTTTTCTACCCATTCTAATTCCTTTCAGCTTCAGCTGATAGTATTTGTGGAGTATTCAAATCCTTGTCCCCTTTTAGGGCCATTTTCAAGTTTTTCAAACCATACCCTTCTACTCCAATAATGGTTTGCAGTTGAGAATTCTTTCCTAGTAATTTTTGAAGATCATTAAGAGTCTGGTAGCGATTTCTCTTGCACTGAACTTTTTGTTGTCTAATTTTCTGTAGATGTATTTTATATCCTAAGTAGTTGATAGATTCTCCTTTTTGTATTTTTTTTTCAGATGCAATTTGTAATACCCAGGGAGGTAAAACTTCCTTTACTTTCTCAAACATATTTTCTAATATTTCTGCTTTAGAGTCAGCTAATAATATATCACGCATGTAATGATAGATTATGGATTGCGGAAACTGTTTACAAATTATTTCCAGTGGTTTTTGTACAAAGTATTGTCACAGGGTGGGGCTATTTAGCATTCCCTGGGGCAAAACCTTCCATTGATATCTCTTCACCGGTTGAGAATTATTGTAATTAGTTACCGTGAAGGCACATTTCTCTTTATCTTGTTTTTGTAAAGGTATAGTGAAGAAGCAGTCCTTTAAATCAATAACTATAATAAGCCATTCTTTAGGCATCAAAGAAGGCAAGGGCATTCCAGGCTGGGGAGAGCCCATTGGCTGGATAACTTTATTGATGGCTCACAGGTGTGTCAGCATTCTCCTTTTACCAGATTTCTTTATGATAACAAATACAGGAGAATTCCAATGGCTGGTTGATTCCTGGATATGTCCAGCATTTAGCTGTTCCTCAACCAGGTTTTCTAAAGCTTCTGACTTCTCAGAGGTCATGGGCCATTGCCCTACCCAGACAGGTTCCTCTGTTAGCCATTTTAAGGGTAGGGCTTTTGGTTCAGCACTTGCATTCTGTTTTTGTACACCTGGATATTTGGTATCTGTCTTGTATAGTACTTTATAACATTTTTTTCACAATCATGAGGTCGTTTATGGTTCCTATCTAATACTGGAGGAATGTTAATCTGTGTATTCCATTGCTGTATTAGATCACAACCCCATAAATTTATAACTACATTAACCACATATGGTCTCAACCCTCCTCTCTGTCCTTATGGTCCTACACATTCAATCCATCTTGTGCTCTGTTTTACCTTTGACAGGGTTCCAATCCCTAAGAATTGAATATTAACCTCTTGCAGGTGCCATTTTCAAGGCCAAGATTTATTAGTTAGGATAGTTATGTCTGCTCCTGTGTCAATAATGCCTTCAAACTGTCTCTTAGTCATCTTAACTATCAATCTAGGTCTTTAACTGTTTATAGAAGTTTGCCAAAATATATGTTTTTTATTTCCTTCTGTCATGTATGATTCAACTTCTGTCACTAGTTTGTCATCCAGAGCTGTATGAGGTTTTACAATAGGCACAGGAATTTCTAATTGTCCTGTGGGAGATTGTCCTCCACTGTGACTGGGAATGTTCAGACCACCTTTGACCTGGGGGCCTTCGAGAGGCCCCCCAAGGAGTTTCCCAGTGGTAAAGGGTTTCCTTACTTGTCTCTGGTCGATCTACACTTATTTGTCCTTTGCCACACCTTCTACATAACCCAGAAGGCTGAGACTTTCTGCTCGATTGATTTCTGGGAGTGTTATTTCTAGAAATGCTTTGCCTACAATTTCTTTTTAGATGTCCTATCTTACCACATTTATAACACCTAACATGTTTATATCTCTTCAAACCTTTTGAGATGGCTTCTCCTACCTAAGCTTCTATGTCACCATAGTTAAGGCCTCTGTTATCTTGATGTCTTCTCAGATCTTTAGATATGGCTTCTCCTACCCATGCTTCAGTATTATTGTCATTATACTCAATGTTGGCTGTATATAGGACCCATTCATCCAAGGGTGCTGATCTGATTTTTAAAGGCCAAAGCACTTGTTTGCATTGAGGATTCACATTCTCATAAGCTAACGATTCTATGAGTATTCACCTAGAATCTATGTAGGCTACCTCTAATTGTACTGCTCTAGACAACCTTTCTAGAAACACACTGAAGCATTCTCTTGGTCCTTGTCTTATCTTGGTATAGGATTTTATCCTCGCCCCTAGTTCATGAACCTTATCCCAAGCATTCAGAGCTGCTGTACTGCCTAGAGACAAGATATTTTCATCATAGGCAGCTTGAGTTTCTTGGTCAGCATAAATACCCTCATCAACTGAATTAAACCAAGTAAAACAACATTCATAATATAATGAATTCTTTCTCAGCAGAATTTACTTTTTTTCAAAGCAATTGTACACTATCATTTATTTTCTATTTTTGGATTTTGTGTATGCACATATACATAGACAGTGATTACTACCACAGCTTATATATAGAGAGAAGTTATCATACCATAGGCAGTATTAAGTGTTTTTTATGTGTTATCTCAATTAAACTTAGTCAACATTTTGGTAGTTACCATCAGCCAGAGTCTGAGGTGCTAAGGAAGATGAATAAGAAACCAAAGAAACAGGCAAGAAAGACAAGGTTCTAGGTCAGTGATGGCAAGCCTGAAGATCTCAAGCAGCTGCAACATGCTATTGGGATTTCATCTTCCCTTGATTCTAGTGCAGTTGACTGCCTGAACTAAACTGTAAGGTAATTTCTAACAAGAAGCATCCACCTAGGAGACCACCTCAGATAACTCCACAGACAAGCAGTTAAATAGAGGTACTGAGAAACAATTACAGCTACATCTTCCTGGCTATGATAGAATTAGCTCACTAATAAAATTAACTCTGTGTCACAGTAGAGTTACAAGCTGTCCATGTAAATGTGAGATTAAAATGTAATTAAGAGCACTTGAGACAGCCTCAAGTTAGAGGCAATAAAAGCAGTAACAGCAGACATAAGCAGCTAACAAAGCACAATTCAAAGACAGAAAAAGGATGGGCTTCAATCAGCCCTTTTTGCATGGGAAGTGCATAAAGTAGCTTATGATCATATCCCTGAATGAGCCAAGGGGGCAGGCATAGAACATTTGTGTCCTCCACTGATCTTGCAGAGAATTAACATTTTCCAAAAAATAGTCTCATCCCATGTCTCATTTCTGCCATGGCCCTAGGACAACCCTAGACAAGATGCTCACTTGCTTTTTCCTTTATTATATACTCTTGCAACACTCAGGATTTTTCTCAATTTTTAATTTCTCACTTTTCCTCAATAATTCTTAAAATCCTCCTTCACATTCTCCCATAAGATTAATGCCATTAATGTCCAATTCTGTGAAATAAGTACTAAAGGAGAAAAATTTTCTCTTAAACGGACAAACAAAAACTTTGGTCATAAATCCATAAACAATAAATTTGTATCAATTTGAACTGTGATACTTGCTGCCCATGTAGTTTTTTGGAGAAATGTATTTGTATAAACATTATATTATTTAAGTAAACAAAGATCTATGTCATAGGATTGTTATAAATCTAAACATTTAAAATGTTTTGGAGTACCTGGAGAGATGGCTTAGCAATTACGGGAGCTGGATGTTCTTGTAGATTATCTGAACTTGCTTCCCACAAATACAGAAGGCAGCACACAAACTCAATTCCATCTCCAGGTGATCCACAAGTCTGTTCTACACACATGTGCATAAGCGACCCACAAACATATGATTAAAACATAAACCCTTACAAATATTTAAGTGTCTAATTCATAAAAAACTTGGGCAACTTTTAGTAGCCATTTCTGTCTCAAAGCAGATTTCAACATGGAGAATGCCTCCATTAGTATAACTGGAGATTAAATCCATCTAATCATGCCAGCCAGTTTTTCCTTTTAGATCTCCATTAAAAAAAATATTATTACTTCTTAAAAAAGAGGCTCTACTGTCTTTCTTCTATCCTTAGCACTGTGAATAGAAGTAGGTAACCAGAAACCATTTCCTTGTGACATTAGAGCCGATATATAAGGGAAAGCATGATAAGTAAATAAATAGAAATGCAGTAGTTATAAACCATGTATCTATGTAGTATTCCCTTTATAGTATATGTAACACTTGTGATACCCATGCATATATGATTTTACTAATTTCGGACTTAGCTCTTTAATAGACTGTTCTTGTCTCTTGATCATGAACTTTAGTACATTCTTATTGTACCTATATTTAGTCTATTTATAGAAATTAAATGCCCAGTTATTAAATAATGTATTACTGTTTTAATGAATATTTTTATATTTTAATTAACTTGCAAGTATTTAGTTTCTCAAATTAATAGCCATATAATTTCAATATTGTGTCCATCTCCCATCGTAATATGTTGCCTCAGTCTCTCTGTAGTAGTAATAGAAACTACCTCACAATGTCTTGAACATATTTATTTGAATGAAGTAATCTACAAAATCAAATTGATGTAAAAAGCCCTCTTATAAAGAGGATTGTCTAAGAGAGAAATAATTTAGATTTCAAGCAGTCATGGTAGACTCGGAGTAAATAATATTATGCTGTTTTTATTTTTTTTTGAGTAATTTATGATATTATGCTTCCTATTTAAGTCCATGATCCAATTTAATTTCTATATGAGGTGTGAGAAGCAGGTTGTGATTACTTCCATTATAACAAGCATAAAGTTGTTTCAGTATGGCTTGTTGAAAATGCTATATATCTAACATTTAACTGATTTTGCATATTTTTCAAAAATTAGTTCGACTTCTGTGCATTTATTCATTAATTATCTATATTTTCTTTAACATGCTCTATTCTTCCCTATGACTTACATTAATTGTCATAATTATTACATTTACTCATACAGTACTAATATCACTATTTTGTAGTTTTCACCCAGTAACGGCTTTTTATATATGTACAGTTTATGCTGGAATATTTCACCTTTAAATAATAATTTCAGGATCCTCATGTTTATAGAAATGTAAAAATGCATTTTTTTTCTTTGTAAGTTGGTTTGTACATGACACACCTACTGACCTCATCTGTAAATTTCTGAGATTTTGTTATTATGTCTTCTCATCCTCAAATGCAATTATGTCCTCATATCTGATTGGTGTTTTCCTTTTATCTTTTTTTAATTATGTAACTGTTGGCCAGCAACTTGCATTTCTTATTGGCTAGCTCTGTCTTAAACATTAACATATTTCTATCAATCTAAGTATTCCCACATGGTCTTGACTTACCGGGAATGCCAGATCTGCAAATCCTTTGCCTGTTACATCTCCACAAAAAAGAAAGGAGAGCAATTTCCTGTTTGTCCCTGCTTATATTCTGATTCTGGTCAGCTATATCACTTCCTGTCTAGCCAATCAGCCAATCAATGTTTTATTCATTAACAAATATGAAAAACATATGCAGAAGAACATGCCTCATCGTCTCTTCTTTTCTGTCTAAATAAAAAGAAAGGTTTTAATATTAACATAGTAAAATTATATATAATAAAACAGTTATCAAATAAGAACTGTAGTTTGCAATATTTAGTCGATTAACATTTAGCAAAATTTAAAGAAACATTCTATCATCTATCATATCTTTGTATGTCTAAAGTCTTATATGCAATTTATATTTTACTATAACTAATGAAAACTATAGCCATAGCTTTATCTGTCTTCAACTCCATCAAAGGCCATAGAAGGATAGTATTTAAACTCTGGAATTGACAGACATCTCACTACCTGCACGGTCACCCAAAGTTCCTCTGTAAGGTTGGGGCATCCATCTTCAGCCCATAATCCACAATGTGTCTAACAGACTTCTCAGTGAAGCAGGGAATTTTAAACTATCCTCTGTGTTGGCAGTTTGTCAGTCATTTTTCTCTGTGTCCTGCAAAATGTCTGGCCCATAAAGGAAAAACCCTGCAGCAATGTCTGTCTTATTTCAGCAGTCATTTTCCTGCATGTTCAGTTCATACAACATACAGTCCAACAGTCCAGGCAAGAACAGTGTCTTGCCCAAATGACTAATCTCACCATATTGAAAAGAAACTCCACAAGGTGTTTCTTTGATGCCCATCTTCACCTCAGGTGTAATTGGTATTGCCAGAAGCAATTGTGTCCCACTGTCAAAACAAAGCCCCTAAACCTTGGGGGGAAAGTATAGCAGTTTTCTTTACAGATATGGTGACAGGAAGGTTGATTGCTGACCAAGGAAGGTCCATGCCAAAGACTATTTGCATGTTTTAATTTGGGTAGGAGGAAAATGGTATGGTTGTGAGAGGAGTTGGGGTGTCTGACTATGATCAAACTGCATTGTGAATATGATCATAATCCATCTTGTGTAATTCTCAAATAATCAATAAAATCATTTAAAAGGTTTAAACAAACAAGCAAAACCTAAATTATTTTAAATACCATATTCTCTAGGTCTTTGAAAGGTTTGAAGAATGCCTATCCAATTGAAACATATATCTATATATCTATATAACTAGAAAGCCTAACTGTAAGTTTTGACTATCATAGGTGACTATATATAATCTGTTTTTAATTATGCATTACATTTTTAAAGAGCTGTATAGACACAATACCTAAATAGGAGAAATTTAGATATAACAAAATTGACCTTAAATTTGTATCAATAAATGAAAATTTATACCAATGCAAAGTATTCATATCTATATTATATTCCCCTTTTTTTCCTTTAAAAAGACATTGACTGTGATCATTACTATATTTACCCAATCCCATTTAAATGAAAACAAACATTTATAAACAATATTAGGGATTTGGGAGACCATTTTCTTCAAATTGCTTCCTGCTGCTTGGGGGTGCTTTAAACCACAGAAATCATCAGAGAGCAGAAACCTGGCCAGATCTTTGGTGTTGTAGTCTGCAAGGCTGCACTGGTTCAGCTGTTTTGGATGCTGGATCACCTGGGACACTGCTTCAGGGCATCTTGCTTCATCAAACCATATTAGTCAGGAAGGATTTCACAGCTTTTTATTTTCTGAGGAAACAAAAATAAAATCTCTTTTCCAAAATAACATATTTTTAAATTTTTGAAGTCATCATTTTAAAAATATATAAATTGGATTTATCCAGCAGCATTTCTTTTAGCAGTTGTTGCTATTTCCTCAGCAGTCAAACAATTTGAAGACAACATAATAGCATACAGTATCCAGATTTTCTGTGTATTTTCTGTATTTACATGGCTTTTTATTACTCTATTTCTTTTACTTTATTTCTTCCTTTTTTAAGACAGGGTTCCTCTGTCTTGAACTCACTCTGTACATCAAGCTGGCCTTGTCTCTGTTTCCCATGTGCTAGGATAAAAAGCATTAAGGGTCATCATACCAAGATACTTTATTTTTTTTTCCTTTCTTTAACTTGTGTCCTTTCTCTCACAAGTTTCTGTATAGTTTTAAGGACACTGAAAACCTGGTAGAGGTTTCACATCAACTGAATCTGTGTTTACTGTAAATCTTTAACTTTTTCTGACCATGAGTCTTTTCTCTGTTAAACAGCCTTGCTAAAATTAGAGATGTCTGTTTTAGCCTCTGGCTTTTCAAGTTTACCACCAGCACTGGGAGCTGTGCTGAGTACCTCAACTCTTAAACCTTTATGAGTAATAGCTAAATCTGCCATGCAGCATGCTGGTCATGGCTGCTGCCAGCTTCTTGTACACTCATTTTTGTTTGTTAGCGGGTGTCTCAAAAGAGCCCTCTTGAAAAAGCTCTGCGGTCTTTTATTTGTTTGTTTGTTTTGTTTTGTTTTTTGCTGAGTAGGGAAACCTCACTTAAAAGAGGCACCTGAGTCTCTGCTTGTCTCTAGCAAATCAGAGCCCACCCAGGAGGATATTGCAACCAAGAAGGCATGCTTCTCTCTGCTCTTTTGTTTCTAAAATCCCTTTTTAAGCTTTTGTCAGATTTATGTGGAAATTTGTGCCACACTTTTCTGGTGCCACTTTGTAAGGTGAGTTTTCTGGCTGGGCAGGCCCCACAGATTCAGCCCCAAATGAACACACCGATTCTATATTAATTAAGAAACTGTTGGCAAGAGACTGTGTTTCTTATTGGCTAGCTCTGTCTTAAGTATTAACTCATTTCTATTGATCTAAGTATTTCCATGTGGTCTTGGCTTACCAGGAATACTGGGCCTGCAACTCCTTTGTCTGCTACATCTCGGCAGAGAAGAGTGATTAGTGTTTTTCTTAATTTCTAACTGTTATACTGGCTGGATTTACAATGCTACATTAAGTAGGGATGAAGAGAACATACTATCTGAAAGGACTCAGTCCTTTCAACTGTGTCAACTGTGGCTGTTATATCCAGTTTTTGAAGTACACTTTCTTTGTATTCTGGTGTTGTTTTGAACTTTACAAAATACTTTTTCTGAATCAACTGGTGTGATCTGATTTGTTTAGTCTGTTAGCATAATGGATTATGTATCCTTTTAATGACTTTTATGTCTATGGCCAAAGGAAATGTTAATTGTGGTTATATACAGTTATATAGTTATATACAGATGCACAGTTATATACAGGTATATAATATGCAGTTATATACAATTATATAGAGATGTACAGTTACATACAAATGTATAGTTATATATACATGCACAGTTATAGTCATGTTCTGTTATAGGTGTACAATTATATACAGTGAAAAATTAGACTCATGTAATATTCTGGAATGTGGTGCTTCATCTTCTACTCAATGAATGGGAATTGTGCAGATTTTGTTGTTAAATTTTCTTAACATCTTTTTCAGGATTACCAAATGAAATAATCTGAGACTGGAGATTTGGAGAGTGGGCACTTCCTAAATAATAAACAAGTTAAGGTTATTAATATAATTCACACCAATGTTTGTGAATGCAGCTTCTATGTTTTTCAAGTAATCGGACAAAATCATATTAAGTTGTTGAACTTGTATTTGTAAATTTCTGTGTAATATTCCTTTATTGTTCTTTCAATCTAAAGGTATCTTATGATTCAATATTATTCATGATATTGATACTATGTTTTAATATTTTTCCTTTTTCTGACTTACTAGAGATTTGCTAATTTTGTTTATTTTTATTCACTATCAAATTTTTATTTCACAGACTTTTTTCTATATTTATTTTTAACTCCATTGATTTATTAGTCTTCTTTTTTCTTCTTTCTGTTTGCTTTCAGATTATTTACTTTTCATTTTCCAGCTTCTAGTGTACCTTGAGCATGCACTGTGGTATGCCATATCATTTTTCCCGTTTTGTCTTTTCCTTTCAGATATTCATGTAACCTGTTACTGTCCCTAGTGTTTAGGGCTTCCATGGTGACTGCCATGTCAGCTTATTTAAAATGGATGACATTTTTCACTTCTTTTTATTCTCCTCTGGGGAGCTGTGAGATTTACAGATTTATTTCCTGAACTCCTTTTTTTCTTTAAACTCTAGTAAAATGTTTTTGAGATTTAATTTTAGTCTATTCATATTTTTTATTAATGAGAGAAGGAACAGCTCCCCAGAGGGAGTTGACCCATGTAAACCTCATGATAGCTCATACGGACTGCATGAGAAGCCTGGGAAAGAAAAGTATGTTGCCTTAAGGTGCACCTGCCTTTCTAGGGATTATTTCTGTAACATGACAACTGAATCAACTCTTAAGGGAAGAGATAACAGCATAGTTCTACTTACAAGTAGATTCCAGATGATGGACTAGTTTTCTATGGACAACTCTGAGTATGAAGAGCCAGGATAACAGAGATAAACTGTGTTCTGAAGAGAGAAAGAAGACACTGGCAATCAAGATGTCAGAAGATCTGTCCTAGGAAGGGTTAGATAATAGAACAAAGTAGAATGGCAGTCTTCTACAACTCTAACCCTCTTTTCCCCAGGGTGGAAACAATGTACAAGGTAAATATAGAGACTGCACGAGGAATTTTTGTCTACTTCTCCTTCCTCTGGGCAGGTTGGTCTCAGATTCACAGAGATACATTTCCCTCTGCCTCTTAACGATAGGGATTAAAGGCATATACTACTATTCCTAGACTTATTTACTCACAGTAGCTGTGGCTGCTTGTTCAAGACCTTGGGTCCACTGACATTCTATTTATAGATTAAGGAGGGGAAAGGCTCATGGAGTCCCACTCTTACTAGATGCTAGAGTCAGTTAAAGGTGGCAGATAGGAGAAACTGAGATGTCTAAATGTCACCCATTAATCAACCAGATCTAGGTTTCATTTTTTTTAAAGAGAAAACAAGTTGTTGTTGTTGTTATTCAACTAAGGACTATTAGTCAATACCATCTCTGACAGCCAGAGAGGAGGAGCCTCAGCCAGCTCCCACAGTGTCACAACCCCTGACACAGGCCCAGACTTTGCCCAGTATCCTCAAAGATGGGAAAACTAAAACCTCAGTCAATCAGTCAATCAAAAATATATTAATGTAACTTCTGCTTGTTTAACTAATCCTGTTTTAGATGACCTAACTGTTCCTGAAAGTCCCATAGCTGTGTTTAAAAGGAGACCACATGTTCCTCTCAGGGTCATTATCATTTTGTATAGTGAACCACACCACATATGCCGGTAAATAAGTGATCTTTGCTCTTGCATACTATTTGAGCCTGGAGTCTTCCTTTAGCATTTTTTTTGGACTCCATACAAAACCATTTTAATTAGTGGTGTAGCCACTGGTACACTGTTCTGATTCATGCACATAACACCTGACACAACCTTAAACAGGCAGGTCTTCTGCAAGACAGCATGTACATTTCACACTCTTAATCAATGTTATCTCTCCAACCCCAAGAAGAAGACTTAAGAAGAAGACATTTGATCAGAAGGAGATAAGTCAGTGTAATTGTGGGGTGTTTTGACCAAATCATGATTTGTGTGTGTGTATGTGAGTACCTGTGTTTATATGTGTATGTGTGTGTACATGTGGACATGTATTCCTGTGTGTATGTATGTGTATGTGTATAATTCTAAAAGAATAAATACTTTTTAATGAAAATTGATTAATGAAGAACCTACACAGCTCTGCTGGATAAAAGCCTTTGTAAATGAAGGCATTGATATTGGCACAAGACACCCCAAGCCCAAGTACTCAGTACAAAGGACATTTATTTGCCCCAGAAGGACAAAAGACTGTCTCTGGATAGAGAGGAGACAGATGTGGCCCACAGGCAAATGGCAGTTCATAAATGTGAAAACCGAAAGCCTGTGTTAGGATGAGTTGGTTTGTTTTGATTGGGCATGTTAATTGGAGTAGCCATAAGGCTGCTTTTGTTTGCTAGATTTCAATATTTTGATATCTAGAACTTGATAGTCAGCCTCAGAAGGAGGTGTCCAAATAAGTGAATGGACCTTGTGGGCTAGCTTAGGGATGCAGTCTAATGGGTTTTAGCAAGGTAGAGGAAATAAGGAGAAAGACAAAGTCTGCTAGAGCCATGTTTGCCATGTTCAGGCCAGCTAGAGTTCCTTCAGAAAACATTTTCTTTTCTTGTTTTTAACTTGAAGTAGTCTCCTTCATTTTAAGTATATACATATACATGTAAATATATATATACATATATATATATACATACATACATATACATACATACATACATATATATATATATATATATATATATATATATATATATATATATATCCTCAAACTGACAGACAGACCTGGCCAAATCTCACCACTAAATCTCTCCTAGGCAGAGTCAGAGCAGGTTTCTTACCCAAAGCAAACCTTCACCCTACATTTCTGCTTATAAAATCAACTGTCTGTGCGTTATTGGTATCATGCTTTACACAGATGTTGTATATATTCTCAGTGAGTACAATATTATTTCATCAACCACCCATAAGAGTCATATCTCTCCTGGGCTTTTTGAGCTATGTGACAAAATACCATAGAGTGTTTTGCTTAGTCAATCTGAATTGTGTCTCACAGTTAATGAGAACTGAAAATTTGGGATCAGCTTCCTGGCCTCAGGATATGGCATTGATCTTGCTTCAAAAATTACCTTATTGACGTATCATCACATGGTAGGGAATTATGAGAGAAAGAATTGGTCCATTCATCTTGTTTTGTTCTGTTGTTACTAATGCTTTTTGAGATTTATATGTATATGTGTGTGGTTTCAGCTGTTGCTTGTTTATTTTGAAGGCAGGATCTCTTATGATCCTCCTGACTCTGCTTCCTTATTTGTGGAGTTAGCATCCATGTCACTATGTTTTGCTTTCCAATAGGCTTAGGAGTTAGAACTTCTGGGTAATCATATGGCAAGCTTTTACCAACTGACCCACCTGCCCCAGAATACCCTATTTCTTTACAAAGAACAATCAGAATGGCAACATCTCCTTATCCCTCTAACCTAAGGACCATTCTATAGACTTAATTACCAAATACATTGCCCTGGGGTTTGTGGGTTCACCATGTTACGGCATGTTGTTCCTGCCGGCCTCCTGGTCCTGCCGCCATTGTCCTGCAACCACATGTGCCCCAAATAACACTCAGAGACTCTGTATTTGATACAATCCTGTTGGCCAGTTACCATTATTGTTAATGGGCTAGCTCTGCCTTAATCATTAACCCATTTCTACTTATCTAAGTATTTCCACGTGGTCGTCTTATCGGGGAGCCGCGCGGCAGGCTTCCTGCTTCTTCCCGTGCTACATCTCGACCCCCCCTTCTACTTCCTCTTTCCTCCTCCTAGTCTCCTAGCCCTGCCTATCTAGTTTTCTATTGGCCACAATGCTTTATTAACCAGTATGAGAAACATATATACAGAATAACATCTCCCATCATCACCACAATATAAATGGGGGAGAGTTGACAAAAACATTCAGTTCATAGCATTTATTTACACAATATTTACAAATCATGCAGTGGTTTACATCCTGTGAGGCAATTTGCTCAGTATTCCATATATACCATAAGGAGGTGCCAAATTATACTAATTAAAAGCAATAAGAGAGAGTATATAAAACATTCCACATCTTGGGAAAGGCACTGTATATTTCACCAAATTCTAATTTGCTGGTAGTCATAGATTTTATGATTGCACTTTTGTTGTAGTTGTTCTTTGTTGACAAGGCTCCTAAGTGCCCCAAGCTGGCCTGGAATTTGGAATACTCCTGCCTGAGTCTCCTGGCTGCTAATGCTACAGCTGTGTGATACCATGCCTGTCAATTTCTTAAATTTTAATGAGTAACTTTTTTTTCTTTTAGAATAGATGTTTCTTAGCAGAAGATGTGCTCTTACAGTAGATTCATTATATTCCTGGTTGAAGGACTGATTCCCCAGATTGGGATTAAAAATTCTTGCCAATTGCATTTGAATGGAGTGTTTTATTAAAGAGTTTTACCTGGACTTCTACTTTTATTTGAGGTTATTAAAGAATGAAGAATTTCACTTAAAAATACTTAGTATAGAGAGAACTACAAGAGAGCTGTTTGAACGCTGACTAGAAATTTATAGCATTAGAAGTCTGTTTATAATATAGTGGAACTGTTCAGTCAAATCCATTGGGACAGTACAAATGCATCCCATGGTGTTCTTTCCAGCAGCTGTGTTTATGAGGCTGAGACTGGTTTAGTGACGAACACTTTTTTGGTAGCAGAATCAAAGCCCTAATTTTAAAGCAATTGATGGCCTGCATCATTAGGTGCATTATCACAAAATGATGTATTACTTACCCAAGAAGCTGTTGCCATCACTCTCTTCTTACATCCCAAACCCCATGGATTCCAGGTGAGGACTAGCAGATTGATGGTACCAGAAATAGTTGAAATACTGTGACAGAAATGTATTTTTGTGCTCCTCTGCTGAAGTATAGGGTCTTCAAAATCAGTAATCATGACTGATTCATAGGTAATTCTAGTTATAAATATTGTTTAACTTGTTGCATAACCAACTATTTGTACTCACAGTTCAACAATATACACGGCAAGTCAAATAACTTCACATTGCATTTTATTCTGGGACCATCCATCAGCAGGATAGCCATTTGAGACAATAAAAATGTAAAACAGATAGTTAAATTTAGTTTCAAGAGAAATAAGGAAATTAATAGAAGTATATTTCCACATTT
Source organism: Cricetiscus sungorus (assembly GCA_030556225.1). Classification (NCBI taxonomy): domain Eukaryota; kingdom Metazoa; phylum Chordata; class Mammalia; order Rodentia; family Cricetidae; genus Cricetiscus; species Cricetiscus sungorus. The sequence continues at coordinate 18,743,070 of JANBXA010000491.1, read as the reverse complement.
TGTTTCTATGTTAAAGTTACTAGTGCTGTGATAAAATGCTATGACAAAAATCAACTTGGTGAAGAAAGGGTTTATTTTAGCTTATAGTTTCACATCACAGTCCATCATTCAGGGAAGTCAGAGTAGGAAATCAAACAGGGTAGAAATCAAGAGCAGGAGATGATATAGGGGTGGGGCACTCCCATATCAACTACCAATTAAGAAAATGCCCTACAAGTTTACCCAATACCCAATGTTATGGAAACATTTATTATTTTTTTCAGTTGAGAGTCTCTCCTCTTAAATACTCTAGCTTGCACCAAATTGACATTAAAAACTGGCCTTCAACCAGAGTCCTCTGAATAAGGGGGGAGAAAACAGCTCAGGAGATTCCCCAGATAAATGAAAGGTAACATGCCTTGGATAACAGAAAAATGGAAGATTCGCCATGATTCCTCCTCGCCAGTATGAAGAAGAATAAAGTGATGGGAAAGAAAAAAGAAACTCTTGTACTATTTTCCTGCAAGCTGGGCAAAGATTTTTGAGTTTGTATCTTACTTGAGTATCACACATGTTTGCTTGGGGTTTTCAGTGATACAGCAGTTATATTCAGTCATTCCTGATCCTATAAGTAAATACTTCTCTTAATAACCCAAACTCATTAGATCTCCAAGTTGGACTCTGGTTTAATAATTACAGTCTAGTCTGAGTTTCATTTTGAGAAATATTAGAGCAGTATGTCCTAGAAAAAAAAAACAAAAAACCTGTTATGCAACATTCTGGTGTTACCAAAGACCAGCTTTCACAAGAATGTATCTGTTTCTTTGTAACTTAACTATAAATTAAGTGTCTTGTATTTTATGTGGGAATTCTAACAACAGAATCTGTTGGCAACATCAGGATATCTGAGAGAAGTTTTTATGTAAGCCCAGTGATGATAGTGTAGCATTAATTAGAGGCTGTGAAACAGACCAATGACTCATTGCAATGAACATTTTGCAGGTGGAGCTTTTTGGATAAAGGAGGTATGATAGCATGAATAAAGAGATTTGTCTTTGTTAGTTGGGTGCTTTTCCACTTAGTTTCTGTTTTCTGTCTGGTCTTCTTGCTGGAGTAGCCTGCAATTCTGGTGACCTGCTTGTCCTTTGGTCCAGTAGGGTGCCTGAGCTGGTGTTCTGGCTGCCGGCATGATCTCTGGTGGGGCAGAGATTCTGATAAAGAAGGACATTCTGGGCATGTCCTCTGATAAGGAAGGGGCTTCTGCTGGTGTTATGGATTAGAGTATTGGCAGTATGTGGTCATGGGACTTGCCTGGGCTTCAGGGTACCAGTATGCTCTTTTATTTCTTTTAATTTCATTTAATTGTTCTAAAGAGTTAAACATTTTAGCTGTGTTACCATTCTTTGACATAGGAGACTCTGTTCTTTTTATTGTTTCGGTGTGTGTGTGTGTGTGTGTGTTGTGAAGAGTTATAATTATAATTGTGTTCCTGAGACAACACCATATATCAGGATAAGTGGTGGATGTTAGTATCTATTTTTGTAGTCATGAAGAATTTTATTGACCAATATATTATGTCCTAAGGGTACAAAGAAGAAAAAAAAAAGAAAGGAAAAAGAAAATGATTGTAGCCCATGCCTCGAAAGAGTGATAGTTCATGTTTGAGAAACAGTTGTCATCCTAGTGTTATATGACTGAGCTGGTCTTTAGAAGTATGGGGGAAATAGTTAATAGTTGCAAAAGTTTAGAATAAACCACACCTAGTAACATAAATTGAAAAAGAAAAACAAACAAACATAAATCAAAATATAAGTTCCCTTTTAAAACTCCAGACAGAAAAGATACAAGATGTGTTTGAGGAAATGCTTGTGGTTTAGTATGATCTAGCAGTCATATATGTATGAGGTGAAGAGATGAGTATATAGTAATTTGAACCATAGGTTCTAAAGAGATTTGTCTAAATCCTAAACTGGAGATCCTGAGAACATGACCTTTGAAGATGAGGTCTTTGCAGATGAAGTTAAGTTTCCTCAGCTAACATCATACTGAATTTATTGGTGCCTAAGTCCAATTACTGGTGTTCATACACTAAAGAAGGATGAGACACACAGAGGTATCAATAAGAAAGAGTTTCTTACTGTCCTATTGATGTGAAGAGACACAATTACCAAGACAACTCTTATAAAAGAAGGCATTCAATTGGGGTATTAAAAGTTTCAGAGGCTTTGTTCATTATGATCAAGGCAAAGAACATTGCAGCACATATAACATTAGAGCAGTATCTAGGAGCTAAGTCCTGGTCTGCAGACAAAGAGAGAGAGAGAGAGAGAGAGAGAGAGAGAGAGAGAGAGAGAGAGAGAGAGAGAGAATCTGGGCCAGGTGTGGACTTCAAAGCCCAACAGCAATAACACTTCCTCTAAGAACACTCCTCTCCTGTTGCTCACTCCCTGGTGACTTGGTGACTGGGCATTCAAATCCATGAACCTATGGGGGCTATTTTCATTCAAACCACCACATTACATTCCCTGTGCCCCATAGGCTTATAGCTTTAGACTAAATTGGTTATCTTAGTCTAAATAAAAACAGACCTGAATCTGAGGTGTGGCTACTGTTGACCTCAAGGATAGGGAAGAAGTTGGAGCTAAGATGTGGTTACTGAACCCTTGGAATAAGTGAGGAATAAAAGTCTGATTGTTCCACATATATTCCCTTAGTGCAGCTTCAAACGTCTCCATAATCTAAAAGTCTCAGTATTCTTTAAAGGTCTAAAGACTCTAAGACTCATGGCATTCTGTAAATTCTATCATGCCACAAACACAAAATCAAAAACATCACATACTTTTAACAATCAACGGTACAGATTATGCATTAATATTTCAAAAGGTAGGAAAGAGAATGTAGTAAGTAAATATTGAACCAAAATAAGGCCTAAATCCAGCAAGACCAACTGCAATTTCTGTGTCTCCATATCAGAGATATGCCATACACTCTAGAACTCAAGCTCCTTTCAGCTTTGTGACTACCATACTCATCTCTCTCTTGAGCTGGTTATGTACCTAGTCTGCAGCTCTCCTTGGCAGGAATTCTATGACTCTGTCATTGCCAGCATCTCAGATTCTCCAAGGCATTCCAAGCTTTACTTTCACAGCTTCAGAGAATGTTCTTTCTGGGCCTCCATGTGGGGACACCCAAAATACACAAATGGCTTTGGTGGTTTTCCTTAGCCATGTGGGATGATTCCACAATTCCTTTCTTCTATCTTTTATTCAAGAGCCAGAACCATATGGCTGAAGCTTCAAGTGCTGCTGCTTGCTGGTGCTGGAACATGGCTCCCTCCTTCAGTTACTTTTTCTGCACCAGCTTTCTGTAATTGATGGTTTCCTTCACTGTTTATTCTTTCCTTTAATTCCTTTTCGCAACTTGGAAGCTTAACTTGGTAGACTTTTGCCCTGAGGTCACCATTCCCTTGATTTCATTTAGCATCAGGCTTTTCTTTGCACCATTACATACCTTGTGCTACATTTATTTCTCCTTATGCTGTACATTGTAGCGTGTATGTTTCTGCCAGCCCGCCAGTCCGCCAGTCTGGGCCCTCAGCCGTGCCAGCCCCAATTAACACTCTGAGACTCTGTATTTGATATAATCCTGTTGGCAAGTTACCATTATTTTTTACGGGCTAGCTCTGTCTTAATTATTAACCCATTTCTACTTATCTGAGTATTTCCACGTGGTCGTCTTATCAGGGAGCCGCGGCAGGTGTCCTCCTTCCTCCCCGGGCTACATCTTGACTCCTCCCTACTACTTCCTCTTTCCTCCTCCTGGTCTCCTAGCCCCGCCTATCTTGTTTCCTATTGGCCACAGGGCTTTATTAACCAGTATGAGAAACATATATACAAAATAACATCTCCAATCAGTACATTTTGTAGTTTTCCATGTTTAGCTTGCTACTTTTCATTTTATATCTAAATAAAAGTGACTACTAATAATCACATAACAGGCAGATTTTTCTTTTGAGGGTAAAAAGTGGCCACATTCTTCTCCAAAATATCTCAAACACAGTTTCTAGTCCAGGTAATAATATTTTTTTCCTTAAGGGGGGGCCCTGGCAGTGGGAACAGAATCTATCCCTAGTTCATGAGCTGGCTTTTTGGAACCAATTTTCTATAGTGGTATGCCTTGCCCAATCTTGATTGGGGGGTAGGGAGTTAGTCTTACTGTAGTGCCAGGGTTTGTTGACTCCCCATGAGAAGTGTAACTCTTTCTGAAGAGTGCATGAGTAGTGGGTTGGTAGTAAGTGGGGAGAATGAAAGGAAGGGGGAGGAGGAACTGTGTCTGGTATGTGTGGGTACCCATAAAGATGGCTGCACTCCATCTTGGCACAAGGGCAAAAAGCTCAAAGCAAGTCATAAGACCTAAAGGTCAAAGGTGTAGCTACAGAAGAATGTTTTGGTTGTCTTAGTCTAAATAACAACAGACCTGAATCTGAGGTGTGGCTACTCGTGACCTCAAGGATAGGGAAGAAGTTGGAGCTAAGATGTGGTTACTGAACCCTTGGGATAAGTGAGGAAAAAAAGTCTGTTTGTTCCATATACATGATACTGTATTCCCCTTTTTGGTTAAGGTATATGAGAGTAATGAAAAATAAACTCGTGGCATTTCAGTACTGACTGATCTGCTCTCCTGACCTTTACTCTGTCTTTCTGCCGTTCTTTATTGTCTATAGCTAGCCTTTCCCTCATCCACCACTCTCCCATTCAAGTACAGACTTGGGGCCACTTGGCTGGCTCCAATTGCAGCCTCACAAAGACTGCTTCTGACAGGTATGCAAAGTTAGTTTTAAAAAATTTAAATAAAAAACTGTGTAAAAGCTAAGACAAATGTTCTCTTCCTCTGAATATTTTGTAGTTAGGCCCTCACAGATTAAATCACCCTCAACACTACTGTCTTCCATGTTCCTATTAGGATGATCTATTAAGTCCTGCTTAAAGCATTCAACTATTTTCTAGTCCAAAGTCTTTGGAGTCTTTGGGATTCCTCCAGTAAACAGTATAATGAGGCTTGTTATATAAATACCCTTTCCTTGGTATGAATATCTTAGTGTTCTATTGTTATGAGGAGACACCATGAACATTGCAACTCTTATAAAGAAAGCATTAAGTGGGGCTTCCTTATAATTTCATAAGTTTAGTCCATTATCATCAAAATGGGGAGAATATGACATGCAAGCAGACATGATACTGGAGAAGGAGCCAAGAATTCTACATCAAGTTCTGTAGGCAGAATGAAGAGAGACTCTTGACCTGGTTTGTGCTTTAAAACCTCAAAGCTCACCACCTAATGATGCATTTCCTCCAATAAAGCCACATCTACCCCAAAAAGGACACACCTCCTAATCTTTCTCAAAATGTGCCACTCCCTGGTGATCAATCATTCAAATCTGTGAGCCTATGGATGCCATTCTCATTCACTTCACCATACATAGTGAAGCAGAGGGAGGCATAAATAGGCCTTATGCAGCTTCAATCTTGTGAATGTCAAGGATTCCTAGCAGGCAACAAAAGACAAGAGGAAGTCATGAAATGTAAAACCTGTCTCAAGGAATCACTGAGATAGTCAACAAGCTGACATCTTAATAGTGAGCTTGAGAAGGCCAGACAGTGAGAGAACAAATTCACATTGTTTTAAGCATTGAGGAGTGTGGCAATTTGTTAAGGTAGACACAGGAGATGGGTGCTGAAGGAAGTGAAAAAGCATCATGACAGAACAAAAGTCTCGATGCATAGCAGTTTCAGGTCATGACACCCTGGAGATTCAATATGGGCAACAACTTGAACATTTTCTGACATGCTGAAGATTTTAGGGAAGAGATCCAGGATCACTGTTTATCAGTATGATTATTCTGGGTTTGGATGGAAATGAAAGATAAGAAATCTGACAGAGAAGCTGTCACAGTAGTTCACAAGAGAGCAGTTAAAATTATATGATTGACAGAAGGGCTTAAAAGTGAAAAGATCAGAAATAAATAAGATAATAGAAAGGGCCTGCACATGCCTAAGCCATATGGGCTCCCAGGACTAAGAGAAGAAGTGGACACCAGACACCATTACTCATTCAAGCTTTCTCTAATTGTTAGACCGGTTACAAAATAAATATTATTTCTTCAAACTGATTCTCTCTTAGATCACAAACCATGCTTGAGGTTTGGCTACATACCCAGTATAAGATGATCAAAACAAAATTAACTCAAAGATATTTTGGGGTATTGGTTATAATAATGCTTTGCCTGGGTATTTTTTAACTTTATAGATATTTTGCTTCCATGTCATGGTTTCTGGCTGTTCTTATGAGTATTTTGTGTGTGAAATGTGTGTGTATCAGAATCTGTAATCTGTGTGTTTCTTATGCTTTGTTTACATTCTAATAAGAGGAAAAAGAAAGAAGAAATGGTGTGAATCTGGATTCCTGGAGAAGTGAGCGAGGACCTGGGGAAGGGAAACTGTAATCATAATGTACTGTATGAAAAACTATATTTTCAATTAAAAAGAAAGAAAGAAAATAGAAAAACCAGAAGTAAATAACAAACAGAAAATGTAGCTTTAACATGACACCAGAGACTGCAAGAAAATGTTACATTCATACTATTTATACTGCTGTATTATTAAAAGTATTGTTTTAAATGGTACTATTCATTGAACAATGTAATTTTAAAAACAAGTGAATTAAATATCTTGACATATCACTTAATGGATCATTTGTTTATACTATCACAGATATGCATCTTAGCTTGTATAACCCATTTCTAGTTTCTATCATATTTTAAATATTTATCTTATATACGAGAGGGCAGGTAACAAAGCTAGAAAGGTGTGATTCCATAAATATCTGATTAGTTTATTATTTATTCAGGATAGAGTCACATACTGAATAACATAAAGAGAGACTACATGAGGCTGGAGAGATGACTGAATGCCTAAAAATGTGTATGGTTTTTCTAGAGTACTCGGGTACAGTTCCAAGAATAAACAATGGGATGCTCCTAACCATCTCTAACTTCAGTTACAGTGATTCCAAAAGTGATTGCTTGTGGTCGCTAGGTCACCTAAATATAGGTGGTGTACATACAGACATGTAGACACATACACATAGGCATACATAAATATGAATAAAACTTTTAAATATAGATTTCTTTATTTTAATTTACATGTTATTTTGTCACACTAGAAATTGTTCTCCTTTGTATCAAATTAAGAACATCTCTTAGCCATACATAGGGGATTCTGTTGCTATATTCTCACCCAGAGTGTTCACTCTTAGAACAAGCACTATAAGCATCTAATAGGCAAGAAACAGCAGCAAAGTATTATTTGGTTTGCATTTTCCAAATTGCCATTAAACATTACATTCTTTTGATATTTGATTATTCTTTGAGAACTTCATACATGCAGACAATATATTTTGTTCACCTCCAACTCCTGCCTCTAAACCCTCTCAGATCCATTGTCTACCTCATGGCCACCATCCCATCATGTTCTCTTTCTCCCTTTTTTCCACTCTCCTTCCATCCCCCCTTCTTTCTTGCTTTCTTGATTGCTTTCATAACCACTGAGTACTATTTGAGCTGTCCATAAGCTCATAGGTTTTAGAATATCTACTAGAGTACAGCATGTCTTTTCCTTTCATCTGAATCTTTGATATATTTTGTTCTGTTATTTGGGGGTGTACTTTTTGTTCCTTTATTTGTTTGTTTTGTCTTTTTGTTTTCTAAAGAGATAAAGGCATGGGGTTGGATGAACCTGGGATGAGATGAAAGAGGGGAAAATGAATAAAATACTTTTAATACAACAGATGTTCAAGGTACATTCTCCCCTCTGTGATGGAATGTTGATTAGGCTGAGAGTTGTCCAACTCTCTTGCAGGAAGCCACAGTTGTTGTGACTGTATTTGGGTAGTTGTCATGTCTATAAGACACTGTTTCAGTATATTTGCCCCAACCTCTCACTATTACACAATCAGTGACTACTCTTCTTTAATGCTCCATGATAAAGATGTGAGATGTGATTATATATATATATATATATATATATATATATATATATATATTCTATTCATGCATTAGCCTTCACAGACATTTATTCTCTGCACTTTGAGCACATGGGAATTTCTATGCTAACCATTATCTACTGCACAAAGAAACTTCTTTAATGAGATCTGAGAGTTGCATTATTCAAGGGTAAAGGGATATTAATTTAGAAGGCAGTTATATACTATATCTCTTTAGCAAAATAGTAGGAGGCTCACCCTGAGACCGATGAAATCCATTGCCTTTGAGTTCTTGTTCAGATTTATAGTAACAATCATGTGGTTCCTCCTGTGATTCAGGCATGAATGCAATCAGAAAGTACTTAGTTCTTTCCCTAACACTCATGATACTACTTTACCCTTGGACATATCTTGCCATGCTGATCTACTCTGTTTTATAGTTCACAGAGTTCATATTTGATGAATGTTGAATGAATCACACCCCACTTCTCCCCCATACCACTCACAACCTGCAGAGATTCTTCTGGTGCTATGACAACTAGCCAGATGAGAAGAAGCTTCCTGGTCAATACCAACCTTATTTTTCCAAGTCAAATATGTGGTATGTTCAGCAATATGATCTTAGTAAATTCTGATGGACAAATAAGAGTAATAACAATAGACTACATTCTTATAGGAATGATAACACAAAAATCTTAATATGTTTCATTTCTCTGACAGCTAAGGACAGTTATTTTAAAACATTATTTCTTAGTCCAATGAAATTCTTATTTTGAGAACTCTCTGTTTATTTCATAACTTTTTAAAATGAAACTGTTTTCTTGACTTTATTTCTTGAATTATTTATATATTCTGGATATTAATAATTTGCCAGATGTACAGCTGGTCATTCTGCCAAAGCAATTTACAGACTGAATATATATTTCCCCATTGAACCACAATACAATTTTTCACAGAAATTAAAAAAAGTAATATCAAAATTAATATGAATACATGAAAGATCAGGATGTCAAAAATAGTCTTGAACAATAAAAACAATACCAGAGATACCACAGAACCATAGTAACAAAATCAGAACAATACCGGCACACAAAACAGAAATAATGATAGGAGAAATAGAATTGAAATCCTAATAAAACTCCTCAATACAACAGACAAAGATGCCAAAAATACACATTGTAGAAAAGACCACTTATTTGGTGAATATGCTGGACAAACTGGATAATCAATGTAGATGAATGAAAGTTAATGTTTTTAGTCTCTAATTCTGCCTCAAAACAACTCTAAATAGATCAAAGATATCAATGCTAGACCTAAAACTCTGAAAATCTAAAAGAAAGACTAGCAAAAACAATTCAGGATATAGATTCAAGTAAGAGCTCTCCAAATGTGTCATCAGCAGTTTATGAAATAGAACCAGCTGAACAAGAGGGACCTCAGGATACTAAAATTAACTATCTATCTATCTATCTATCTATCTATCTATCTATCATCTATAATCTATCTAAGTACAAACACGCATGCATACATACATAAATAAATGTTTAAATACATAAAAGTAAAATAAAGCATATATTCTGCAAACTATTAATTGACTGAAAAGTTACCCCACTGATAGAAAAGTCTTTGATATTGCATGCCTACATAACATGTTTATTGGACCTTTCCTCAGCATTCTATAATACCAACTAAGCCTTATGCACATGCTCACAGTGCTATTGAATCAGTTTTTAGTGCTTCTTATTAGGTTTGTTACATATTAAGCATTATGACTTTTTGACAATTCTTACAAAAATCTATCCAACATTTTCATTTTTAAAGATGTTCTGCTCACTGCTGACCTGTAAAACATTCATTTAATAATTAAATCTACAAAAAATCCTCTCTGGCTTATATATTTTATATTATGCCTAAAAAGACTTTTTACTTCAACAGTTTTTACTACTTAGACATATTTTCTCCTGGTATGTCTTTTATATGGATCATTTTTCTGCAGTTTGTCATCTTTAACATAGATGGGGGAAACTAAAGCTGGGACTAAACTCACAGTATCATATATGTAGCTATCAAATTTGCTCTGTAGTTTAAGTCACATTTTGTAGAAAGATGGAAGACTGTGGCTGGAAGTCTGCTTCAAGTTAGGTAGAAAGACAGGTTTGAAGATGATCCATCTGAGCATCTGTCAACAAAGAAGCATAGCACCTAAATGGCTGTTCATTGATCTGAATTTCACAATCAATCACCTTGTGTTTTTCATTTAGTAAGCAAAGCCAAACATCAAACTTTGCAATCATATCCCCTTACTGAAGTGATTACTTATGTTATTCTACTATTAAATAAAGCTCATGAATCAGATTGCAGGGTGAAAACCTGTTTGATCAGAGAAGCAGCAGAGAAATCAACAGCAGCATCTTCTCATTCTCTTTCCTTGATCCAAAAGTGCTCCTTTTATCTTTCTATATGTCCTGGGTCTTCCAAAACCTCGAGGGCTAATTCTGACCAGCTACTAGCTAACTCCATTCTCTGATTCAAGGTAAACTTTATTGACACTCTCAGACCAATAGTGCAAAGAAATCTTGAGCAACACCTACATTAGAGGAAAGCTGGATTGATGTGTGTACCAAAAAAAAAACTTCTCTTTTATAATCAAGATTGGGGAGTTGCACTTAAAAATTCTTTTTCATAGGTACACAAAGAAATCATCCACTGGGTTCTAGTCAAGCAGTCTATCAAGAATAGATACAAATGATCAAACAAGGACTGTAAAGATACAAAGAATGCAGAGTAAAAAGTCAAGACAAGAAACAAAACAAGAATTGGCCTTAATAATGGAAGCAGAAATGTTGTAAATTGTTTCTAGCTACTACTCTTTGGGTATTGAAGGAAGAAGGATGCCTGCAAATCACAGAGAAAACAGGAAAGAGAACACACAAAGCAGAGTGCATAGAAATCAAAACCTAACACAAAAGTAAAATTGGCCTTGTAATACTTAGTGAGTATAGTTGAAAACAGAATTAGAAATTTGGAAGTTCACATACAGAAACTATTCCAAAATAATAAAAGAAATATGTGATATAGAAATGGAAGGATGGGTGAAGGGAAGGATAAATGCAGAGATAAATACGTTAAGATCAATTTATAAAATCTAGCATTTATATAATAATAGTGAAAGGACAATAACAAGGAATGACAGAACGATGTGATAGATGTTGACAACAATGGCCATAAACAAAATGAACACATGCATTCACACACACACACACACACACACACACACACACACTGGCCTATAACAGTAGCATCTGCATAAAGATAAAGGGACATCTACTTCCAGAAAAATCAATTGCTTATAAGGAATGTGGAGGAAGATGTGGAGAAAAAAGAAAAACAAAATTAATTCATTTATTTTAAACCTGGTTTTATTGAAGTAAATATTACTTTTAACCAATTAACAAACACCTAAGTTTAAAAACAAAATAAAAAAATAACAAATAGCATAAAACTCCTCAGCCTTTTTAATGGAGAAAAGTGATTTGATTCAATTTGTTTTTTAATATCTTACATAATTACTGAGAAAGACTTTACAGTGAATCTGGGTACTTTGTGACTGCAGGAGTCTCAGAGTTCTGCATTCACATCTATGTAATATTTGGTGGTTAATTAAATGCTGAATCCCTGTATATATTCTATTGTTTCCATTAAGGTAAATTATCGTTTTCCTCTACAAAACCATATTGAAATCTCCTGCAATTATATATTGATTTAGACAAACACATTGAAGATAACACAGTGAGAATAAAAATACGGATAACTCACTACCAATACCACAGTAAAACCTAGATGTCTTAAAGAAATCTTAAATTTCAATGAATAAAATAGAAAAACAATAACAAGTTTGCTAGGTTCCTCAAAAAAGGAAAAAAAAAAACATGGCTAATTTACAAACACAGTGCTAATACAAATTCGTGTCTTTGGGTGTCAAATAGTTTAATATAGAGAACAGTTTCTAGGTAATTTAGCAGTAAGATGATCAACATTCTCCCATTTTGCATTTTGTATATGTAGCAGTAACATGTGTCTCTTTCTTTGAAATAATTCTAGGTCTTAACATTAAATACAACTTCTGATAGAGGGGAAACCATTAACAATACAAAACCACATAAAAACATGTCCTAATGTCATCTTAGTGTGTTGCTTAATTTTTTAACTTGTTTGTATTTATTATTGTGTATATTGAATGTATTAGTAGAGGAATGTGAGCTTTGTGAGTAAAAATCTTAGATCATCAGTTGGTTCTCACCTTCTACCATGTTCTGGGGGATCAAACTCAGGTTGTCAGGCTCATACATCAAACACTTGATGTCCTTTGAACTATCAGTGGCCATTGCATCTTGTTGTTTTCTGTATTGGTTTTTCCTGTGGAATAATACTTTTGCATAGTGTAAAGATTTGTCACTGTAATTGCCAAAATAAAAATCTGTCTGGCTAGCAGAAACCAAACTAAGGAGGCTGGAATGAAGAAGGGTAGGGTCTGAGGAGACTCCAGCAGACACAGAGGAAGTAAGGCATGTAGAAAATGAAGTATCAAGCCATAATCCACCTGGCAGAGGGCAGATAAGAAATGTGGTTAACTTAAAATATAAGAATTAGCTAGTAAAAAGCCTGAGCTATCTGCTAAGAATTTATAATTAGTATTAAGTTTCTGAGTGGTTATTTGGGAGCAGTTGCTGACATAGGAAAACTTCACCTATACTTTTTTATATATAAGTTATGGAACATGAAGTTACCTTAAAAATTAGTATGTGAGTAGTTGGGAAAATGTTTAAATGTTATGACTTTATGGAGAATTGCACAAGCACAGAAGAAGTCTATCAGCGTTTGTTTATTGAGTGACTAAATAATGGTAAAAGACATTTCTTAGGTTAATACACTGAAAGAATGCTCATAAATATGAACAGAAATCATTGAAGAATATAGATTTCTTAATGAGTTTAAGCCACACAGTGGTCTTGCCCTATGGACAGACCCAACTGATGATTGTTATATCACCCTTTACTGCTTGATATCTGTTTTTCCTCCTGACTAAAAAGCAGCTCTTAGATAAATCATGTATGTTTGCTGTCCTGTGATATTTCTTTTAGTCTTTTTGAATGGTTCCTGGGCTTGAAAATAGAAATAGTCAGACTTCAGGGGAAAAGTAAAGTGAGCTAAATTATAGTTGGTTCTTCTGATAAAGTACCATGTACTGTTCTCCTCCAGTCCAAGCTCAGCTCTCTGGTGCTCAGTAGTTCTTGACTTTTGACATGCCAAAGAAAATATGCAGGGGTTTATACTTTAATGTTTCAAAATAGCAAATTGTGTGGTTTATATACTTTTCAAACTGACAAGTAGCACAAGCTCTTTGTAAAATATAAAGAATCTTAAACTTTTACAAACTGAACTTTTGTTACACATTTGCCATTTTATATATTTACAATTTTATCTTTCATAATATCTTCCATGCCACCTTTCCTCAAAAAAAGTATTACTGATTTTTTTTCTCACCCATGAACTGCTACAGAAAGATTTCCCTCTTCCCACAAGCAGGCCTTGATGAGGTCTGGTGTGGAGAACACTGGGTGTTTGTATTAGAACTCTCACATCGGTGCTATTAGCTTGAAATTCAGATGATGTACTTTCTCTAAATTAAAGAACAGAAAAGAACTGGCAGGGATATGTGCCTTCCATTTTCCCATGGATTTCCTTACTCCTATCACTTGCTGCAAATGATTTATGTGTATTTATATACAAGAGAATTATTTAAAAAATTGCTTTACCCTAATTGTTTATTTTATAGTTTTTATCTTAAGATATGCAAAATTAGGCTGGGCATTGGTGGCCCACGCCTTTAATCCCAGCACTCGGGAGGCAGAGGCAGGTGGATCTCTGTGAGTTCAAGACCAGACTAGTCTACAAGAGCTAGTTCCAGGACAGCCCCCCCAAAACACAGAGAAACAAATCCTGTCTGGAAATAAACAAACAAACAAAAACAAACAAACAAAAAGACAACAACAAACAAACAAAAAAGATATGCAATATTCCCAAGTTGATATTTTTAATATCAAGCGTTGAAGGACAGGATTGAGTCTTTAAAATAGCTGCAGAAATGTAATTTTATTTCTTCAGCAAAATTCAGAGAAGAATGGTGGAAAGCGGTAAGGAGAGGGAGAAACAGCCTTTGGAGGATGGTTCTATTTTATTGTATTACTTTGGAAGCACTGCCATCTAATGGATATATGGTGTTGATGCACTATTACATGAGTCTGGATGTCAGAATTCACTGTAATTGCAAAATGAAAGTCTAATTACATGACAGAGAAAATAGAGGAGATTGATAGCAATTGAGATTCAGTAGGCATTCTCAGACATCTATCCATCTGACAGTGAAATTCAAGCTCAAAGTGCCATTTACTGCAGAATAAGGAAACCTACAGCAATTTGCCCTTGGGGAAGGTTAAGCAGGCAGAGCCACTCAGAGGAGCAGATACAGCTTACAGTAATCTACACCCGCATCCATATTGAAGAACTTGACCCCAAATCCTTTGCTGCCATGTATTTCTTTTCCCTTGATTACCAATGCATTTATCTAAAACACAGTTTGAGGCTGATTAAAGTAATGGAGTTGATCTTTCTGAATGTTTTCATCAGCATGTATTAATATTATATTATCAGGTTTCATGATGACATTTGTAAGTGTATACAATGTGCTTTGATCATATTTGCACCCTTATGGTCTGTTCTTCTACCTTTTGGCAATAGATGTTTATTTACCTCAGGTTATAATTCTTCATTAAGTTGCCATATGGATTAACGCAACGTTTGACCTTGTGGTTTGCAAAGTAGATTTTATAGTGCTATTGCTAATTGTAATTACACATATTAATATTATCCATAAAACACCTTTGTTTTCATAGGAAAATTAAACTTATAAGTGCAATATTATATGGAAAATAACACTAATAATGACTGACTGATTGAAATCACTATTATATCCACTTAATCCAGATTCTTTACTCTATTTTGGGCCATATAGACCTTACAAGCATATTTTAGTACTAGAAAAGCAGAAACATTGCTGGGTTTCCATGGACATTCATTATTTTGGACAAGTGAATAGTATACATTTATTTGAATTTATTGAACAGCTACAATGTCTATAGTACAATAGGAGTAATATACTATAAAGGGGATTGATAAGTCACTAAAATACAAAGTAACAATATAATTGGAAGCAATGGGCTTGTATACCTATTTGATGACATTTTAACTTTTTCTAATATTTCTTTTCAGGCTTAACTTCTGTACCATCAAGGATTCTAGCAGGAAAGTCATACAAAGAATTCAGAAATCTGAGGATTACTTAAAAAGAAACAATTTTAAAGGAGAGCTGAGAGGCCAAGTTCATATAGGAAAGGTGGCATCTTTCAGTTCAGTGGCATGAAGAGGGGAGGCAAGGGAGTAGTAACTGAACAGAGAAAGCAAGGAGACCCTAGAGATAGTCTTGACCAAGTCAAAAATGATGTACTGGGAAGACAATGGGAATGTAAAACTGATGGCAATCTGCCTTCCGGCTGAGCCCCAGACTCTAGGCAGGAACAAGGGATCAGAACTGGGCAAGTGCATTTTCGTGATTAATGTTGTGTCAATGCAAACTGAGTTGAGTGATGCTCAGAGGGCTGGATAAATATGAATAGGTGTTTGTGCATGTGCTTCTGGATGAGATTAGCATTTCAATCAATAGGTTAAATGAAGATGGTCTACCTGACCAAGGAGGGAGAGAAATTACCATATCCTCTGGTGGGTGAAGAGCCAAAGAATCATCCCTTCTCCTCTTCCCCACTACCACCATCTTCTCTTTCCCGGGCTTTAGAAATTTCTGGTTTTCAGGCTGGCTTTACCATTTGACTAAATTACACCATTATCTACCTTGGTTCTCTGTTTGTACTCAGAAAATCTAGGTATGTTTCTCAACCTCCCAAATCCTATGATGCAGGTGCTATAATCAGTATATATCTATGGAGTCTATTATGTGTTAGGAGGAGATCCCTAACTAATGTAGTGTGCTAAAGTGATCCATACAAGTTTATGTTCAGGGCCCTGAGGGAAGAGGTGAAAAGGGAGTCTAGATTAATAGACACCCTCACCTCATAAGCAACTCATGCCTCTGCACAGGAGAGTACTGCTGGCCAGTCTTAAGAGAGTGCCATTGACTCTCGAAACGAGAACTTGATACTCAGCAAGGATGCAGATCATTGGAACATGGGAATCAAGAGGTTTAAAAAAGCCAGCTTCTCTACCCCTGCCCCCACCCCAAAGACTATGTGTTAAAAATTAGTGAGCACATGCCAGTTCACCTCATGGTAATATTCAAATGTCTACTTATACAAATATCTTACTTAACATTGTGTTTTCAAATATATGACAATCGTTTTAGAAAGAAATATAATCATTGTTAATGTTTCAATTATTAATTAAACACTAAAGAGAATTAAAAATAATTCTTTTAATCTAAATAACTTTAGATTTTGTAAGAGCCACAGGTTGCAGATTTTAATATTTAATGAGATCTTGAACTTTTGAAAAATAATATAGTGATTGGTGATCACTATATAATTGTAAAGAAAAAATATAAAGCAAAATTATTCTATTCAGAAAAAGAATTGTTAAAGATAAACTAATGGCTAATTAAAATTAGTACATATGGAGAAAGAAGAAAGGAATGGATACAGTAATGATATTAGAAGACTTCTGGTTAAATTTTATTTTGTGTTTTATCACAAACTCTGTTGAAAATAAGTTTCTAAAGGTTGAAAAAAACAAGCATATTTAAAGTCTTGGTGTATTATTGTGGCATCAAGCCTGCAGCTCAAGCCAACAGCTGAACTCAGCAATGCTCTGCAGAGGACAGAGCTGTGGAACTTCCAAAGCTTTTGGGGAACCAGAGGATAGAGGGTGAGTCCAAGACATTAGCCTTTGAGCTCGTTCCTCTGTTGGACTTGGTTTTGCACTTATCCGATGTTAACTGTGCCTGAAATATTTCTTATTGAAAAAATAAAGTATGGCTGTGTGGCGCCGCAGTTGCGGTGTCTGTTTCCCAGAAAGGGGTTCGTAAAAGTTGTCAAGAGGTTTAAGAGGTACCAAATGAGATTTAGAAGGTGGAGAGAGGATAAATCTGACTACTATGCTCAGAAACGATTGGCAATCCAGGACAAAAATAAATACAACATACCCAAATACAGGATGCTAAGTCATGTGACTAACAGTGATATCATCTGCCAGATTGTGTATGCCAGTATAGAAGCAGACACGATATTCTGCGCAGCATATGCACACGAACTGCCAAAATATGGTGTGAAAATTATGCTTTGTACTGGCCTGCTACTGACCAGCAGGTTTCTCAGTAGGTTTGGTATGGACAAGGTCTATGAAGGCCAAGTGGACTGGAGATTAATACAATGTGGAGAGCATTGATGGTCAGCCTGGTGCCTTCACTTGCTATTTAGACACAGACTTGCCCAAACCACAACTGACAATAAAGTCTTTGGGGCCCTGAAGGGAGCTATAGATGGAGGCTTGTCTATCCCTCACAGTACCAGACAATTCCCTGATTATGATTCTGAAAGCAAGGAGTTCAATGCAGTGCATCAGAAACACATCATGGGACAGAATTTCACAGACTACCTGTGTTACCTGATGGAGGAAGATGAAGATGCTTACAAGAAACAGTTCTCCCAGTACATTAAGAACAACCTTACTCCAGACATGATGGAGGAGATGTATAAGAAAGCTCATGCTGCTATCCAAGACAATCCCATCTATGAGAAGAAGCCCAAGAGAGAGGTGAAGAAGCAGAGGTGGAACCGCCCCAAAATGTCTTTGGCCCAGAAGAAAGATCAGGTTGCTCAAAAGAAGGCAAACTTCCTCAGAGCACAAGAACGGGTGGCTGAGAGCTACAGCAATTTTCTATGAAGATTTTTTTCATAAAGTTAATAAACTTACTAAGCAGCCCCCCCAAAAAAATAAAAAAGAAAAGGAAAGGAAAAAGAAAGTATGTATAATTAACTTTAGATTTTGTAAGAGCTGCAGGTTAGAGATTTTAATATTTAATGAGATCTTGAACTTTTGAAAAAATGGAGTATGATCATAGGGATATTTTGTTTTTTGAGGCTGGGTCTTATATTGTAGCCTTGACTGTCCTGTAACTCACTTTGTAGACCAAGCTGTACTCACACTCTACCTGTCTTCCAAGATGCTGAGATGAAAATTGTTTACCACAATATCAAACTGAAAGCTTTGGAATTTTTAAAGACAATTGGAGTGTGTACAGCAGCTCTATGGTAGTATATATAAAATATTAACACAAGATCTTAGAGACAAACAGGAAAAAGATGGTTAAGGTTTTACAATATGTTTGTGCATCAAACTAACAGGGGATAGATTACATAGCTTGATTTTATTTTCAATTTGCCCCCCTCAATTGAGAAATTGTCTCTTTGAACTTTGACCCATGGGCATGCCTATGGCTTTACTGATGATTACTGTGGAATGACCCAACAGGTGGGCCTAGATTGTATAGGACAGCAATTTGAAATGCCAGAGAGTTAGCCAATAATCATCTTTCCTCTACAATTTCTGACTGTTCTTTCTTAACCTTGTGCCCTTACATGATAATGGACTATGATTAAGATGCCTGAGTTAAATAAACCCTTCCCTCCCTGTCAGGTTAACAGAAAGCAAACTAGATTACACAAAAATTTGGCTATGTGATAGCACAGCAAAGGCACTAAGTCCTGTCAGGGGGCAGCCATATCTGAGGAAAAACAAAGCAGCAAGGAAATCTTAAACTTGACCAAGTCAAACTGTTTTTATAATAGCATCTTGGAAATATTCTGACTATCCTAAGAGGAAATATGGAAAACTAACTGAATTAGAGTTAATTAAGGAACCTGGGGTTGGTTGTAAATGGTTAATGACCACAACCAATCTCTCTTTAAAGGTAAAAAGGAGATTATGTTATAGATATAAATAATTTGTTTTGGAATGGATTTTTATTTATCGATGCAATTTAAGGTCAATTTTGTGATATGTATATTTCTCCTCTTGTTTAGGTATTGTTTATATATAGCACATTTAGAAATATAATGTGTCATTTAGTACAGATTATAGGCATTTATCTATAATAATCAAAACTTATAATGTTAGGTTTTCTAGATATATAGAGACATATTTCAATTAGATAGACATTTTTCAAACATTTCAAAGACCTACAGAATATGGCATTTAAAATGGTTGAGGGTTTTTCTTAACAATGAGGCACAACTGTTCTTAGCCACACCACCTGCGTCAGAAAGGAAGATGGACATCAAAGACACTCATCATGAAGTTTGCTTTCAATACAGCAAGACTAGCCATTTGGGCAAAATACTGCTCTTGTCTGGACTGTTTGACTTTATGCAGTATAAACTGGACATACAGGACCGACAGAAAAGTGACTCCTGGTACTACAAAGATAGACATTGCTACGGGGTTCCTGCTTCATGGAAGAGTCTGCCAGAGAGTCTGCAGAACACAGGGAAAAGTGCCTGAAAAATTGCCAACACAGGTGGGACATTTTAAAATTTCTTGCTTTGCTGAGGAGTCTACCAGACACACTATGGCCTATAGGCTAAAGATAAAACATTATGGAAGAACTTTGCGTGATTGACCAGGCAAGTTGTCTCTGTCATTTCCAAATTTATATACTATCCTTCTATGGTCTTTGAAGGAGTTGAAGACAGATAATTATGGTTGTAGTTTTCCTTAGTTAGGATAAAAGATAACTTACATATAGGACTTTAGACTAGCAAAGATAGGATAGATGATGGATATTTTATTTAAATCTTGCTAAATTTAATGGACTAACTATTGTTCACTGTGATTCTTATTTGATAACTGTTTTGTTGTATATTTTACTATGTTGAAGTTAAAACCCTTCTTTTTATTTTATACAGAAAAGAGATGATGGGAGATGTCATTCTATAAATATGTTTCTCTTATTGGTTAATGAATAAAGCATTGTTGGCCAATAGGGAAGCAAGATAGGTGGGAGAAGGAGACAAGGAGGATTCAAGAAGGAAGTAGGAGGAGATTCAACAAGTAGGACCCAGAGAGCAGAACTCCAGACCCTCTCTCTGGGAAGCCAAGACTACATGGAAACACTTAGATTAATAGAAATGGGTTAATATTTAAGACAGAGTTAGTCAATAAGAAATGCTAGTAATAGGCCAACAACATTATATCTAATACAGTGTCTCTGTGTAATTTTGGGGACTGGTGTGGCAATGGGACCAGGCTGGTGGGAAAACATGCTCATAACAGGAACCAATGCTTTTGCATACTAGTTACAAATTTAAAAAGAAATAATTAAGAGTTTATATGTTTTACTAGGACAGGTTATAGACTAAAATGTCTTTATATAAAAATTTCAGTTGTTAAACTTGTAAGAAACTTTAAAAATTATTACACTGCATGCTTTATTTAAGTGGTTGATTCAGGCATCTCTCCCTCAGTGAAAGACTAAATGAAACCCTATACAGAATCAATGTCAGTATCCTATGAAAGGCAAAGCTATTCTTACACAAAACTACAGAGAGCACAGGACATCAACCATGAGGTGGGCTCAACCAGGAAGTTAAGCATGGATTTACAAGTCTTATAAAATAACCTGTTTTTATAGGAATGATAGGGTATAAGAATACTGTTAACATGGTGTCCAGGCAGACAAAGAATTCCAGCATGACAGATATTTAGAGGGTAACTATAAAAACCAGAGGGGAAATGGGAAGAGATTTCAAGAAGCACCACATCAAAGAAGACATGTACATTCCAAAGAAATTGTCATGATATATGCAACTCAAAACCACAACCAGCCAGTCTTCTGCCTACCTACTAGAGTGGCCGAAAATAAATAAGGATTATTTTATTTCATTTTATTTTGTTTTTTTGAGACAGGGTTTCTCTGTATTGCTTTGGAGCCTGTCCTGAAAATAGCTCTGTAGACCAGGTTGGCCTCCAACTCACAGAGATCTGCCTGCCTCTGCCTCCCAAGTGCTGGGATTAAAGGTTTGTGTCACCAACACTAAATAAGGATTATTTTTAGTGCTTTCACAACTCTCAAATATTCCCCAGCTTTACTGTTATCTTTAAAGTTCATCTACGCTCTTGTTTGGAGAGACTCAATGTACCCAGATGATATAGGAAAAGATGGGTCTAATGACATGATCTGTCGATCTCTCTGTCTCTGTTATGTCTCTGTCTCTCGTGATTGAGTGTGTGTGTGTGTGTGTGTGTGTGTGTGTGTGTGTGTGTGTGTGTGTGTGTGTACAGGGTGTTTTGGTGTTTGTGGAGATTTTTGTGTTGTTGAATCTTTTTATTCTTTTACTAGTATATTAAGAGATATTTGTATTTTAATTTAAGATAACCCAATCTCCCTTTTGTTTTGTTTATTGGGTTTTGAAGTTTACATTGTGTAAAAAAAAAATTGTGACATCATGTAGATTTCCACATCAATAATTTTCTAGAAGTTTCACAGTTAATCTTTTTTATATTTAAGACTGTAATATATTTTAAGGTAACTTTTATCAAACATGCAGGCCAGTAACTAGCAGTATTCTTCTGTGGGCACAGCTGTTCCATCACCATTTGCTGGCCCTCCATTGAGTGAGATTATTTTTCTTCCTGTTGTTTGCTGATACCATACTCTTGTGATTAGTTACTGCCATAGTAATTCTGGAAACTAAGTATCATTGCATTGGCATACTAGGGTTTTGCTTCACATAAAATTTAGAGTCTATTTGTCTATGTGTCTTTAATATTGCATAGTGGAATTTTAATTGATATTAATAACCAGGTTGGAAAGAACAAATTAAATGACTTTGGTACTAAATTTCCTCACAATATTCATTTAGCAACCTTTTCATTTTGATGGGATGGGCAATGTCAACCTGCCATTTTTTGTTGTTAGGGTTATTGTTGTGCTGGGGGGGACTAGGGGTTGTTTTGGTTTGTTGTTGCTGTTGTTTGCATTACAGATAAATTTAGAACTAGTTACTAGTTTTCTTTGTTAGATTAGACAGAAGTTTAGAGATTTTATTAATTTCTTCAAATAATAAGTTGTTAAGTTTCCCTGTAATTTCTTGTTTGCAGTTTTGTTGATTTCTCTTTCAATCAATATTATCTTTTCTGGTACTTACCTCAAATATAATTTATCTTCATTTTCTTGTTTTCTCAAGATCAAGTTTATATTATTGATTTAGCTCTGTCTTTTTAAATAGTCATGAAAAGCTATAAATGTGTTCTTTACTACCAAGTATTACAAGACTTAGTCAATCATAATTTGATTTCTTTTTTGTTCCCATTTATGTTCATAAGCATAGCTGGTACAATTCTATTCCATTCCTCAGAATTTGTTAACATGCACCCCTTTTGTTTACATACGGTACCTCTTCAGTTCCACTATTTTGGAGGGAGATTTAATTCTGTTCTCCAACTGTATTTCTAAATATTTGAAATTTCATAAGACTTTTCATGAAAGGGGTGAATGTGTGGGAATTTTAGAGAAAGCCCACTATCATTAAGTGAGCTTCACTGATGTTTATTAAAGACACATACACAAGGGTGTGTGACAGTAGGTGATAATGACTGTCTGAGGTTATCTAGAATAATGAGAGTAAAAGCATTGGGTTAAAATGGGCTCCTTTTGGTTTGGCAAGAAAAGCTTGCATGTTGGCCATTTTACATTATTTATAGAATAATCATGATCTCATGGTGTTTTTATCTAAAAAAAATTTAAATAATGTGAGACACAATAGAAAAGTTTATCTTTCCTTTCTGATTCCCATTCCTTGTCTCTTATATGCAGGATGGCTTCAGGTCCTCCCATTTGCATAATGACTTTGATGTTGTTTTAATCTGTGTTCCCTTCTTTTTAGATTTACTTATTTTATTTATGTTTGAGAGTGTTCATCTACATATATGTATGTGTAGCATATACATGATTGGTGCTCCTGGGGATCAGAAGAGGGTGTTTAGAAGCCTGGTGTTGGAATGACAGAAGGGTATGAAATGTAATGTAGATGCTAAGAACCAAGCCTCTAAGAATAGGAAGTGCTTGTAACTTCTGAACCTTATCTCTAACCTTTTAATATGATTTCTTAACACCTTTCTTTAAAACATTCCCCTTAAAGACTAGAAAAATATTGTTGGAATAAACATTATGGGCTTCAGATGTAGTGGGGATTCTTGTGGGCCTGCCAGTTCCTAAACAACCATTCTAAGGCTTAATCATAATTATAGTTGTTTTGCCAATGATTCATGCATATTTCTGATTAGCTCTACACATATATTAACCTATTTCTAATATTCTATATTGCTCCACAAGGTTATTGGCTTGTCACCTCACATGGTGATTCCCTGGTAGCTACATGGTATTTCCCTGATCCCACATTTTTTCTTTCTTTATCTCTGGATTTCCCACCTACCTACATTCTTTCCTGTAATAGGATAAAAGAACTTTATTCATCAACCAATAAAAGCAACACATATTTGAAGACTACAGAAGGAATCCCACATCATTCAGACAGAGGTGTATACTGAAATAAAACTATGCATTTTTATCACTATCTAGCTGGTAGAACATATGTTCAGAACTTAAAATATATGGCACAGGAAACTACACAATAGAGGAACCAACTAATTGGAGAAATTCTATAACCTTTTACTCTATGCATTGCTGCCTGTAGGAGGAAGTCTATGCTCTTTTCCTGGGTATTTTTTAACTCAAATGAGAGCTTCTAGTTCTACAGCAGAATTGCTGATATGGATTGAGCAGAACAGCAGGAGCTTGACATTAAATCTCCAAAGATAATTCTGTCCAGAATTCTCCAGGCTGCATCTTGAGCTGTGTAGTTTCATTTGCTTGTTCTGAAGCTATGCATATCTTCCAAGCTCTGACAGCAGTAATAATACAGATGCTATTTATCATTTTTATTAGAAATTGTCTAGTGATTTATCCTAAAGTAAATTTAATTTAAGGGATAATACCTTTTTATTTACATAAGGGCTACCTCTAGAGAAAGGGTTGTAAATTGCTTCCTAAATTTTAGACATTTTACTGCTTATTAGATTCTCTCCACCAAGGATAATGAAAGGGATAGAAACAAGAAGAATTTATCTGGGAAAAACAATTGTCACAATGATTGATACAGGGGCTAACAAAACCTTGCCAAATATATAGGGACTTCTTATGCTTTGTTGTCCGCTTTACATTTCAGAGTTCATTATGATTCAAAACTGTTTTCTTTATGTAAGGTGACTTGTTTACTTTATGTTAAAGACTTCATAGTTACAAAGAGTTTCAATGTCTATGAAGCTTTAGTATCTAAGGATGGTTAAAAATAAATTTTGTTGCCTTCAACAAGGAGTCACTGTGTTTGAAAGCTGCGAGTTTTCTTAATTTTCTTTTACAAATATAAAGGCTTATATCTAATACTATGCTTTCACATGAATAATCAAATCCAAAGCCTCTTGTATAAGCACCATGGCAGATTCTGAATTTATAACTGAAAATATAATCCTAAAAATGATAGATCATGTACAACCAGATATTTGATGATGCCTTTTTTGCTACATAACTTTATAAGACCATGTGGTGAAATGGTGGAGCACTTGTAAGGGTACCTGTAAAGGGTCAAGGAGACATAGCATGCATTTAATTAAGTAGATAAATTAACTGCCATCAAGTGAGAATTCAGCAAGGGGCTCAGAGCTTGTCTCTTAGCAAATACCACCCAGCAAAATCCAATGCGTCTATCCATAAGGAAGATTACCTTGTATGTGATAGATATTATTTTAAATTATTAAAAGTACAAAAGTAATTTACAAAAATGACAAGAACTCACCTTCTTCCAAACAACTGAGAAAAAACAAGTTTGAGGAGACAAAGAAACAAGAAAGTACTCGGTAAAACAGTTGCATTTTATACAAGGTTCCCAAAATAAATCCTTAGGAGCAAACCTGGGAAGCAGCCTCTGTGCTCAGTCAGCAAGTGATTGGAGACTTTCCTGAGCAGAAAAATGCCTTCCTTCTTTCTAGTCAAATAGAACTGGTTTGAAAAAGAGGAGAAAAGGCAGAATTGGGAAAAGCCTGACTTGTCTTCCCATGGTGGTGGAACTGAAAAAGACTTCAAAGCAAAGAGCAGACTCTGATTAAACACACTGTGGTCATCCCTAAGTGGTTTGTTAAGTGTTATATCTCTTGGAAGGAAGGTATCCCCAGCACAAGTGTTAAAACTATGAGAGTAGAAGCATCCTGGCTGTCAGGATCCAAACAATATCACAAAGTCACAATGCACAACAAACCTCACACAAGAGGTTTATTGGGGATGACACAAGATTGCCTCTGCCAAGGAGAGAAACAGCAGAGAATTTGAATGAGAGGCAGACTTACACAGTGTTTTGGGGGCAGAAAATTGGGGAGAGATTCTCAGCATGGGGATGTCAAGTCCTGGGTTTGGGCAAGCTCAGGAATTGGTAGGATTTTGAGCTCAGTAACTGGTAGGTTTACAAGTCCAGTGATTGTAGGATTTCAACACCAGAGATTGAGCTGGGGCTTTTCATCCTAGCATCCCCTCCTCTTTTTTGTTTTTGTTTGTGTTTTATTTATTATTTATAAACAACCAGGTGTTGAGAACAAGGACAACTTTACCATTAAACTACTTCCTATTACATGGGAGTATTGAGTTCCATGGGGAAAGTTTGATCTTCATAGTCAGGGTATAATTAGGGGTGGTAGGTCTTTGGTACCATAGTTAGGAGTTGATAATCCTGTAATAGCAACTCAATAAAGATATGGTTAGAAATCTTTTGATATACTGTTGAGGAAATCTAGACAAGAAGTTTATGAGACCACATCCAAGCCAACACTTGGGAAAAGAAGGTGGAAGACTTCTCTTCTTCAATAGACCAGGCCAGAATCCAGAACCCCAGGTTGGACTGCCCCTTACTCCAACTTCACTTCCTAGCATAACTCCAACTTACCCTAGTCTTATCATCACCATATCCCAACCCATGGCTCTGCTGTAAGTCTTCTACCCCATCAGAGGCCGTGTAAGCTCCCTGAAAACCAGGAAAGCCACCACCTTACCACCTGCACCCACCCAGCAAGTGTCCAAGTGTCCTTCCTATCCTTGTAAGCTATTCCAAATACGTAGCTTTGGCAGAAGCATCCTACACCACCAGAGGCCAGACCAGCATCCTTATCCATAGGTAAGCCAAACTCCATCACACCCATGCCTGCCCAACATGACCCCAGCTTCCCCTCCTCTCCTTGTTACCACATCCTGGCAGATACAAGAGCTAAGGCAATGTGTCACCAGCAGAGACCAGCCATCCCACTACAATAAGCACTGAATATTCCAATACAGCTGAAACACAAGTAAATAACCTTAAAACCAACTTTATGGTGATAATTGAGGTCCTTAAAGAGGAAATGGATAAATCACTTAAAGAAATGGCATAAAAGGCAATAAAATATGAGGAAATCATTCATAAGACATATGCAATATATTTTCTCCCATTAACAAAAGTTGAAATAGAGAGAATCACACACATAATACCACCACCACCATAAAACCTAAAACTAAGAAGAATCAGCAATTAATGGTCATTGATATCTCTCAATATCGATGATCTTACTTTGAATATAAAAGGGCACAGGTCAACAGAATGGATACAAAGACAGAATCCATCATTCTGCTACATAACAAGAAACCTACCTCAACATCAAAGACTGACATTGCCTCAGAGTAAAGGTTTGGGAAGTGATTTTCCAATCAAAAGGAGCAAACTAATCATTATACCTACCAAATTAGACTTCAAACTAAAATGAATCAAACAAGATAAAGAAGGTCATTTCATATATGGTGCAGTCTCAAATCTAAACATATATGCCCTGAATACAAAGGCATGCACATTCATAAAGAAACATTTCTAAAACTTAAATGACACAGAAACACACACACACACACACACACACACACACACACACACACACACTTACAAAGGGAGACTTCAACACCCCACTCTATCCACAGGACAAGACTACCAGATAGAAACTTAACAAAGACACAAAGGAACTGACAGAAGTAATGAGCCAATTGGGTTTAACAGATATGTATAGAACATTTCGTCCATACACAAAAAGAATATACCTTTTTCTCAGCAACACATGGAACCTTCTGTAAAAATCAACCACATACTTGGCAACAAAGAAAACTTCAACAGATGCAAAAAAAAAATGGAATAACTGTATCTTACTGGATCACAAGGAGTTAAAGTTTACAATTCAACAACAACATAGAGAGCCTAAGAACTCATGGAAATTGAACAATCCTCAATTACATTATTCCTGGGTCAAGGAAGAAATAAAATGAAGGAATTACAGACTTCCAAGAATTCAATGAAAATGAAAGCACCACATACCCAAACTTATGGAACATTTTGAAATCAGTGCTGAAAGGAAACTTCATAGCATTAAGTGCCTAAATAAAGATACTGGAGAATAGTCACACTAGAGACTTCACATCACACCAGAAAATTCTACAACAAAAGGAAGCAAAGTAATCCAGGAGGAGCAGAGACCTGGAAATAATTAAATTGAGGGCTGAAATAAAGAAAGTAGAAACAAAGAAAACAATACAAAGACCCAATGGGAAAAAAAAGAGTTTGTTCTTTAAGAAAATGAACAAGATAGACAAACCTTTATCTAAACTAACCAAAAGGCAGAGAGAATATGCAAATTAACAAAATCAGAAATGAAAGGAGAGACGTAACATTGTACAATGAGGTAATCCAGAAAATCGTCAGGTCATACTTTGAAAACCTGTACTCCACAAAATTGAAAAACTTAAAGGAAATGGACAATTTTCTGTATAGGTGTCACTTACCAAAATTAAATCAAATTCAAATAAAAAATGTAAACAGACCTAAAGCCCCTACTGAAATAGAAGCAGTTATTAAAATCTCCCAACCAATAAAAGCCCAAGGTTAGATGATTTTAGAACAGAATGCTACCAGAAATTCAAATAACAGCTAATACCAATATTCCTCAAATTATTCCACACAACAGAAGCAAAAGGATCATTGCCAAACTCTTTTTATTAGGTTACAACTACGTTGGTACCCAAGCCACACAAAGACACAGCCAAGAAAGAGAATTGCAGGCCAATATCCCTCATAAACAGTTTTGCAAAAATACTCAATTAGGTACTAGCAAATTGAATTAAAAAATGCATCAGAAAAATCACCCACCCTAATAAAGTAGGCTTCATTCCAGAGATGCAGGGATGGTTCAATATACAAATATCCAGCAATATAATCTACCATATAAACAAACTGAAAAAGAAAAAGCTACATGATCATCTAAGTAGAAGCTGAAAAAATCTTAAGCAAAATCCAACATCATTCATGATAAAGGTCTTGGAGAGATCAGGGTAACAGGAACATACCTAAACATAATAAAGGCAATATACAGCAAGCCAACAGTCAATATCAAACTAAATGGAGAAAAACTCAATGTGATTCCTCTCAAATTAGGAACAAGACAAGGCTGTCTACTCTCTCCAAATCTATTCAATATTATAATTGAAATGCTAGTTAAATCAATAAAACAACAAAAGAAGATCAAGGGGATACAAATTGGAAAGGAAGGAGTCAAACATTCACTATTTGCAGATGATATGACAGTTTTCATAAGTAACCTAAAAAATTCTACCAGAGAACTCCTTCAGTAAAGTGGCAGGATGCAATATAAATAAAAAAAAAGGAAAAAAAAAACAAACAATCAGTAGCCTTCCTGTATATAGATGTATAGATGATATATGGGCTGAGAAAGAAATCAGAGAAACGTCACCCTTCACAATAGCCACAAATTACATGAAATGTCTTGGGGTAACTTTAACAAAACAAGTGAAAGATCTGTATAACAAAAAGAATGATATTAAAGGAGATAGTAGAAAATGGAAAGATCCCCCATGCTCTTGGATAGGTAATAAAAATAGCAATCTTACCAAAAGCAATCTACAGATTCAATGTAAGCCCCATCAAAATCCCAGCACAACTCTTCACAGAAGACCTTGAAGGAAAAATAGTCAACTTTATAAAGTTATAAGGGAAAACAACAACAAAACACAAACAAACAAACAAACATGATTCTCAAAACAACTCCATATAATAAAGAAGCATCTGGGGGCATCACCATCCTGACTTCAAGTTCCACTATTGAGTTATAGTAATGAAACAGCTTAATATTCACACAAAAACAGGCAGGCAGACCAATGAAATACAATTGAAGACCTTAATATTAATTCACACACCTATGAGCACCTGATTTTTGACTAAGAAGCTAAAATACAATGGAAAGAAGAAAGCATCTTCAACAAATGGTGTTGGTGTGACTAGATGCTGACATGTAGAAGACTGCAGATAGATCAGTGTTGATTGCCATGCACAAAACTAAAGTCCAAATGGATAAAACCCTCACCATAAATTCAGCCACACTAAACCTCTTAGAAGAGAAAGTGGGAGGTACCCTTGAATGAATTGGCACAGGAGACCACTTCCTGAACATAACACCAATAGCATATCACTGAGATCAATAATTAATAAATGGAACCTTTTGAAACTGAGAAGTTTCTGTAAGACAAAGAACATGGTCAGCAAGACACAACAGGAGCCCACAGAACGGGAAAAGGTCTTCACCAACCCCACATCTGACAGAGGAACTGATCTCCAAAACATAAAAAGAACTCAAAAAGCTAGTCACCAAAACACCAAATAATCTAATTTTAAAAATGGGATACAGATCTAAATATAGAATTCTTACTAAAGGAGCCTCAAATGGCTGAAAAGCAATTAAGAAATTGCTCAACATCCTTAGCCCTCCGGGAAATGCAAAATAAAAACAACTCTGAGATACCATCTTACACCTGTCAGAATGGCTAAATCTGAAACATCAATGACAGTTTATGCTGGAGAGGATGTTGGAAAAGGGGGACACCCTTCCATTGAAGGTGGGAGTGCAAACTTGTACAACCATTTTGGAGATCAGTATGATGTTTTTTAAGGAAAATGGGAATCAGTCTACCTCAAGATCCAGCATTTCTACTCTTAGATATATACCCAAAGATTACACATCCATTCAACTATGTTCATGACAGCATTATTTATAATAGCCAAAACCTGGAAGCAAACTAGATGCCCCTCAATTGCAGAATGGATAAAGAAAATATGGTACTTACACAGTGGAGTAGTACTCAGCAGGGAAAAAGAAATGAAATCTTGAAATTCACTGGTAAAATAATGGTATTATTCTTTTGCTACAATTATTGCCTAAGAAACACAAACACTAGACTCAGTGCCCACATGGAGTTTATTGATAGAAGGGAGAGAAAGGGGGGGTAGCTGGTGGCCAACTAAAAGCAGGAGAGAGAGAAAGAGAGCAAGGGAGAGGGAGAGAGGGGGGAGAGAACAAGAGCAAAAGCAAGAGGGAGGTGTACTTGGTGTGCTTGCTTTAAAAAATGGAAACTTGTGCATGTGTAACTGAGTCCCCTGCGCAGCTAGGTAAAGCTTGAGCAGCCAGGTAAGTCATGATATAGAGAAGACACAGCCGTGAGCATCCTGCCCATCATCTGGGGGCGGGGGCAGCAGACTGCTGAGTTCCAACAAATGGAACAAGAAGAAACCATCCTCAGTGAGGTAACACAGACACTGAAAGAAAGACATGATATTTACTCACTCATAAGTAGATATTAGACACAGAGAAAGAATAACAAGCCTACAAACCACAACCCCAGAGAAGCTAGAAAACAAGGAGAAACTTAAGGGTGACATATATGGACCCCCAAGAAGGGGAAAGAGACAAGACCTCCTGACTAAATTTGAAGCACATGTGGAGTGGAGAGGGAGGGGAGAGTAAGAGGAGGGGAGGGGAGGAGGGAGGAGAACATAAGGAGTTTGTGTTGTTCTTTTGCTATGATTAGTGTCTATAAATCACAAACATGAGACTCAGCGCCCACATGGGGTTTATAGGTAGAGAGGGGGGAAGCTGGTGGCCAACTGAAAGCAAGAAAGAGAGAGATAGAGTGAGGAAGAGAGCTGAAGAGGGAGAGAGAGGAGGGAGAGAGATCAAGAGAGGCATACTTGGTGCCCTTGCTTTAAAAGGGAAACTTGTGCATGCATAACTGTGTCCCCTGCACAGCCAGGTAACTCATGACATAGCAATGACATGTCCATGTGCATCCTGCTGGTTTCCAACATTCCCGCCACTTATTATTATTAAAATGGTGGGGGGTTGGGCATAGCAGGTTAGGGAATAAGGATGTGGAGTTCTCAAGACTACTTCCTGCAGACTTGGAGGCATAGATCATCTTTGGGGGATCTGAGAAAGCTGGGGGGGGTGCTGCCATGTCCTGGTAGCTGGTTGTTTCATTACAGGCCTGACAGTATGGAACTCTGGCATCTTTTTGAAACATGGCAAGCTGTTGGCAGAGCAAAGGATGAGGTTAAGTTTAGAAGAAAAAAAGTTTTTTCTTAGGTTCTGATACTTGAGGGTAGAATTGCAAGATAAGGGAGGGGTTCCCAAGGTGAGGGAAGGAGTCCTAGGAACAGGGAAAGGTTGAGTATTTATTTGGAGTGAATCTGACCTGTTTGGATAGGTCCAATTTGGCTCCCTGGAACTTACAAGAATCCTTTGAGTTTGTAAAAACATAAATATTAGGCACATTAGCAGCATACTCATATTTGGCTGAAAAAATTAACACATACAAGTGACAGATTTTTAGCACAATGAAAAACACCTTAATTTTGAGCTTATAATTATAGTTATGATTGTATAGTGGCATAGTGTTTAGTACTTTGTCAGAATAACAGTTAGCAACCTTAAAATACCCGTTACTGAAATCTGTTTTGTAACAGTTGAAGCCTTGACTGCTGCTTTAAGCTGACAAAACTACCAGTCATCAAAAGCATCAGAGTTCTTGAGGATGAAATTTTACCTGAATGATTAGAGAGTAATAGAGACTTACAAGCTGGCAGCATGGATAGCCACCCCTAGGTCCTCCACAGTTGTTGAGGTTATAGGCTTTAAGGACATCTACCTTCTGCTAATGGCATGAAACCAGTGGATTAGGACCTTTTGGAAGACTTACCTACCTTTGGCCCAAGCAATGTGGAGAAAGTAGATTCCACTGTCCTTTTGTCCATGGTCCTTAGAGCCCTTTGCAGCACTGAGCAGGATTGCTCAGTGGCTAGCATTGCCACTTTTGTGGGTGGAGTTTCTTCAGTGTCTATCAGTCTTCTTGGAGGAATGGGTGGTTCCAGCAGCTGGCCTGTCTCTCTGTTATAAAAGCTTTTTAATGAAATATTTTAAATGCCGTATTCTCCAGATCTCTGAGCATTTGAGGGTTGTCTGTCTGTTTAGTGTATCTCAGTAGACAAAATTTGTCTTTAGTTACTTGCCTTAAGCACATAGGTGGCTAGGTAAGGTTTTATCCTTGTAATTATTTAATCTGTCTGGAAACCTGGGTCCAAGCAGAGATGCTGTGGAGGGATGTCTTACTCAGAGCCCTCCAGCCTGACTATAACTGGTTTTAACTTAGTAAGTTAGACTTATACCTGTAAAAGACAAAGAGGTAGTGAAATTTTTGGGTGTAATAGAAGTTTAACCTTTATAAACAGCTTACAGGAAGGACTGGGTGGCATTAATATTTTGTTAATTTGGAATTGACCTTTATAACCTTAAATGGTTACCATCATTTAAAGACACATAACAATTTAGAAACATTTGAGACTTAGTACAGTTGAATTTAAGTTGTATAGAGTTAGCTTACATTTACATATAAAGTTACATTTAAATCACATGCACAAATATATCATACAGGCCTGGGTAAAAATAAGAAAAGCCAGAGTGTGAAACCATGTGTAACAGAGTCAGTGAAAAAAGAAAATAGAGACAAAGAATAAAAGGCAAAGAGTAAATGAATTACAGGTTCTGTTAGTAGCAGAAGCTGGCTAGACTGACACTCTGCCTAGGCAGCTGGTGTAGCAGAGGGAAGAATCATGTAGGGTGAGGCTAGGCCACATGGTTAAGATGGCAGCTGCCATAAACACATTCCCAACTACTGGCAGAAGTCTTAAAGTTTTGAGATATAATTTTGTTGACATTTTTCTCTCCACAAGTGAAGCAGAAGGATTTGTGAAACTAACAGGACACTGGAGTCCAAGGGGTACAACATCCAAAGACCACCGTAGGTCAGAGAAATGCGTGTACCAGTCCAAGGGCAGTGCTAGGGTATAAAACCCCTCATGGGTGTGAGAAACAAATGCACCAGTCAGCATGAGTGGTGCTAGGGCACAAAATCCGAAAACCTCATTCCTGGGAGAAAATTAAAAACTCTCAGAGTATCTTGAGCAGATGCTGCCTCAGGCCAGCCCACTGTGAGCCACTAGCATCTGCACAGAGAAGAAACAAAGTAGAAGGGCAGCAGAGAGGACAAACAAGAGAGTGAGACATTTGAACAGGAGTATAAGATGCCTAGAGGAACAGGACACTTAGGTGAAGAGAGGTTTCTATCCTGAGATGGGTTGCAGGTGAGGCAGACAGGAGAGTTTCAGCATGACAGGAAAAGAATGGAAACAGACAAGTTTAAGGAAAGAGATTGTTTAGCAGAGAGGTAGAAAAAGCTTGGATATATGGTAACTCCTTCCATCTACCTGTTCACTGGCAGTAATTGTGGCCAATTTGACTTATTTTCTGGGAAATATATAGGCTGTTTTATTTCCCATGTGTGAAGTAAAAACTGTCCAGTCATTCTTGGAACTCGGTCAGCCCAAGAATGTGGCTAAGGGCCAGGTGCCTGATAAGGGCTCAGCAGTCCAAAGGCAGGAAGGTTTGAAGCCAGAATGGAATGTACCATGCTGCACCCACATGGAGTTTATTAGTAGAGAGGAGAGAAAAGGGAGCTGGAAGAGCAAGATGAACAGAGAGGAAGAGAGAGAGAGAGAGAGAGAGAGAGAGAGAGAGAGAGAGAGAGAGAGGAAAGGGGGTTGCTGGTGGCCAAACAAAAGCAGGTAAGAAGAAGAGAGCATGGAAGAGAAGGGGGAAGAGGGAGAGAAAAGATGGAGAGAGAAAGAGGAAGAGAGAGAGAGGGAGAGAGAGGGAGAGAGGGAGAGAGGTAGAGAGAGAGAGAGAGGCGTGCTAACAACAATAGCAGTAATTTAAAGTCTCTCAATAAAAGGAAGCCCAGAGCTAGATGATTTCAGCATAGAATTCCAGAATATCTCCAAAGGAGAACTAATACCAATACTCTTCTAATTATTCTACACATAGAAGCAGAAGGAACACTGCCAAATCTTTTTATGAGGCCACAGTCATCCTAATACATAAACCACACAATTATTCAACCAAGAAAGAAAATTATAATTACAGACAAATTTCCCCCATGAACATTTATGCAAAAATATTCAATAATATACTAGCAACGTAAATTCAAGAACACATGAAAAAGATCATTCAAGAAGCCTTCATGCCAGAGACATAGGGATGGTTCAATATACAAAAAGCTGTCAATGCAATCCACCACATAAACAAACTGAAACGAAAAACATATGATCAACACATGAGATGCTGAAAAAGCCTGTAACAAAATCCAATACCCATTCATGATAAGTGTTGAAGAGCTCAGGGATATAATTGATATACCTAAATATAACAAAACCAAAATAGAGTAAGCTAATAGCCAACATCAAATTAGATGAAAAGAAATTCAAAGTGATTCCACTGAAATAAGGAACCAGACAAAGCTGTCCATTCTCTTCATTCTATTCAATATAATACTTGAAATTCTAGCTACAGCAATAACAAAACAAAAGGAGATCAAGAGGATAAAAATTGGAAAGGAGTCAAAGTATTGCTATTTGTAGATGATATGACATAAGCAACCCAAAAAATTCTTCCAGAGAATTCCTACTGATGATAAATACCATCAGTGTTATGGCTGGATACAACTAACAAAACAATAATCCTACCATATACAAATGATAAATAGTCTGAAGAAGAAATCAGGGAAGCAATAGCCTTCACAATAGCCATAAATAGTATAAAATATGTTGGGGTAACCCTAACTAAGCAAGTGAAAGACCCATACTTCAAATGACTTGACAGATTTATATGACCCAACCTGGATAGCATAGCCCTACAAGTGGAATGGGGGGTGGGGGGATGGGAGGGGAGGGCAGCCAGGGTGCATGTCACAGGGGAAAGAGTGTAAGAGGGAGGGATGAAGAGAGGGAGGAAAGGAGGGAGGGGAAACTGGGATTGACATGTAATTTTTTTAATTATATTATTAATAAAAAAATTAATAAAAAAATTACACCCAACTTCTCAATGGGGAGTCCAAAAGCCAGAAGGTTTTGGATAGATGTTTTACAGACGCTAAAGGACCATGGATTGCAGCTCAGTCTACTGTACCCATTAAAACTTTCAATCAATATAGACAGAGAAAACAAGATATATCATGACAAAACCAGATTTGAAAAATACCTATCCACATATCCAGCATTACAGAAAGTACTAGGAGGAAAATGCCAACCCAAGGAACTAAGTTACATCCACAAAATCCAGGCAATAGATAATCTCTAAACAGCAAAACCCAAATATGAAAAATTCACATACTGCCATCACTACCACCAAAATAATAATAATAATAATAATAATAATAATAATGATAATTATAATGATAATAATAATAAATAACAGGAATTAACTGTAGTAATATAGCCACCCCACCTGCACCAGTTGCACTGACCATGCCCATGGGGGAGCATGGGGACAGGTATGGGCATGACCTGGGCTGACTAGGTCTGGGGTCCTAGACTGCAGCTTTCTCTCTTACTCCCTGGTCAGAGTCAAAGAGCATCTGGAGGCATCCTTGGGACAGGAACCTGCAGTGGTCATCTGTTTGTGCTGTAAGTGATTTCTCCCCGAATAAATATCTATCAGCCTTTCATTTCCCAGATTCTTATTTACCACACTTTAATTAACAATCACTGGTCACTAGTCAATAACATCTCTTAATATCAATAGACAAAGGATAAGCAAATGGTTAAAAAAAAATAGGATCTGTCCTTCTGCATGCAGGAGACACACATCAACATCAAAGTTAGACATTACCTCAGAGGAAGGGGTTGGGAAAAGACTTTAAAACAAGCAGTCCTAAGAAGCAAGCATGTATAGCTATCCTAAAATTTGGCAAAATAGACACTCAAATAAAATTAATCAAAAGATATACAGAAGGGAATTTCATATTCATCAAAGGAAAAATCCATCAAGATGAAGTCGCAATTCTGAACATCTATGCCCCAAATACAAAAGTACACACATTTGTAAAAAAAAAAAAAAAAAAAAAAGAAGAAGAATATTACTAAAGCTTATTTCACCCATCAAACTCTACACATTAATAGTAGAAAATGTAAACTACTCCAGACTCTCACCAATCAACAAGTCTTCCAGACAGAAACTTAACAGAGAAACAAGAGAAATAACATATGTTACCACTCAAATGGATTTAATAGACATCTACTGTACTGCTAGAAACATACAGAGTGAAGAGGAAGCCCACAGAATGGGTGAGACTCTTTGTCCAGAATATACCTGGAAGATGATTAACAATTAATATTCAGAATAAATAAAGAACTCAAAAGTTGGTAGGATTTCAAGAGATATAGACACTCTGGAAATGACTATAGAGAACACTCAAACATCTAAAAGTAAATCTATCATAAGACCCAGCTGTACCATTGCTGGCATATGCACAAAGAACTTGACATCCTGCTCCACAGATGCTTGCTCTGCCATGTTAATTGCTACTCTGATCACACTGGGATGTTAGGGGATGTAAACAACCTAAATGCCTTACAACTAATGAATGGATAATGAGAACTGTGGCACATATATACTTTGGAATACTATTCAAATGTGAAAAAGAGAAAAAAAAAGAAATCACAAAATTTTCAAGAATGGATGAACTAAAAAAAAAAAAAAAAAAAAAAAAAAAAAAGATTATATTGACCTGAGACCCAGAAAAATAAACAATACATCTTTTATATCATGTGTGGTTCCTAAGCCCAAATCTTCAGATGTGAGTGTATGATCTAGAATAAGCCCACAAACCAAGAAAACAAAGGGAGGAATAATAGAGAGGGAATAGCAAGGTGTAGGATTTGAAGGGAGAAATAGTGGGATTAATTAGAGAAGAGGAGGGAAATTCATATAGAAAAAGGAGAGTAAAGTAATAGTAAGGATCTCTGAGAAAGTCATAAGAATTACAATTTATATTACCCTAAAATTAAGTATAATGTTACGTCATGTTTTTCCTACTCGCCAGCGCCAAACCGCTTGCAGCCAGTCTGGGCCCACAGCTGCACCAGCCCCAAATAACACTCAGAGACTCTGTATTTGATACAATCCTGTTGGCCAATGACTATCATTGTTAATGGGCTAGCTCTGCCTTAATTATTAACCCATTTCTACTTATCTAAATATTTCCACGTGGTTATCTTATCCGGGAGCATCTTCTTTCTTTCAGGTCTCCATCTCGACTCCTCCTCCTACTTCCTCTTTCCTCCTCCTAGTCTCTTAGCCCCACCTATCTTGTTTCCTATTGGCCACAGGGCTTTACTAATTAACAAGTATGAGAAGCATATTGACAGAATAGCATCTCCCATCAGTATAATACCTGTAAGTCTATGTATATGCATATACACATATAGATTAAATGAAAATTTCCTATCTGAGCTGACAATGTTTCTGTCAAAACCATAGACTATTTAACAAATCCTAACACCTAATTTCAGGTATGAGAAGCCCCCTTTCAAGAAGTTACTGGTCAGGAAAATTTCCAAAAATGTAATTTGCTGTTGCCCATGGTTGTTTCTCGGAGGTAAATCCCTATTGCTGAAGACACTGAACATTTGGACACAGAACTTAGAAGTAACCCAGTAGGAATTGGACATGAAAGCCTCCTCCTTGAGGGAAGGAATAACCAGTTGTCCTCTCAACTATGATGTCTATGAACTGCAACATTTATCAGAATGGCATGATAACTTCAGAGGGGCAAGAGTGGCATGACTGTCCTATCAGTAACCAACAGCTCTCTACTTGTTCTTAAGCCTGTAGAATATGAGGGAAATCATCTCTTTACTGGAATTGAACCAATTTTTTAATGCTAGTGACATTATGGATCTTATAAGAGAACATACAACTACCACTTTACTAAATAAGAATAATTCCTAACTGCATAGTAAATATGTATGCTCATCTCCACAGATTAGCAGAGCTCTCACACCTGAATAGAGAAACTTCTCTCTGTAAGAGATGCAGACCACTATACAAAATCACAACCCATCACAATGTAAAGAACAAGGCTGTGATGCCAAGCCTTAACTGATACATCTAAAACACAGCTCCTATACCTAGGGATCAGAGAACTTTAGAGAAGAGGGGCAGAAAGAGTGGATGAGACAGAAGAACATGAACATGAAATCAGCTGTAAAATTGCATCTTTTAGAAATGTCAGGGAAGCTGCACTGACAAGGTCTCAACAACATGCCTATCTAAATAAGGCCTGAGCAAGGAACACCCCAATAGCCTTGCCAACATGAAAGGAGGAATTCTTACCAGACCCCAATCTGAGACAGAGAACTAAGGCAAGGAAGGACTTCTGAAAACAGGAGAAAGAGTCTTTCTTAGGGAAGAACCTATATCTGTAGATGCAATTTTGATGGGGCTTGCATAGAATCTCTAGGGCAATTTCAGTAACATAGCCACTTTTACAATAAGATATCTGTCAATCAGTGAGGCTGGATGGCTTTTCCCATCTTCTCCTATCTTCTTCAGTTTCTGGGAAGCAGGTATCTTAAAATTTTCATTTAGAGGTGTTTTACCTCCTCGGTTGAGTTTATTCCCAGGTAAATTTTGAAGCTATTCTGAATGAAAATTTTTTCCTAATTTCCATTTTTGAAAGTTCACTACTGGTGTCTACAAACTCAACAGGTTTTGTTTCGTGTTAATTTATATTCTGCTACATTGATTTTAAAAAATGGTCATCAGATATGATAGTTTTCTCACAGAGCCTCTAGATATTATTTCAGCATAGAATTATGCCAACTACAAATAGAGAATATCTGACTGCTTCCTTTTCTATTATATTCTTTTTATGTATACTGTCTTATTTTACTAGCTAAAACCTGAAGTACTGTATTTAGTGATAGAAAGGATGTGTACCATTGTCTCATTCCTGATTTAAAGGACATAATTTTAGAGTTTCACTATTTTGAATGAAATTGACTATAATTTTATCACAAATGGTCTATTATTTTGAGTGTTTTTTTCCTATCACTAGTTTCTTTGGGGATTTTATCATGAAGAGATGTTGCATTTTCAAAACAACTTTTCTGATTCTACTAAGATGGCCTCCTGAGTGCTGGGATTACAAGCATGTACCACCAGGCTATATGTGATTTAATTCTGCATGGAGAATAACACCTAAAGATAAGCGATTTACAAACTCAGAAGGAAGTATAAGAAAATTTCAAACATTTGTTCACATTAAAGTGTTCTGTACCAAGATTAAAAACTACATTTGTAGTATATAACTGAACTTGTTTTTCATGTTCCCTCTCAAAAGTTTGCCTTTCAGGGCAAACTCTTACTGATACACTGTAGCTATTTGGGGAATATGATGGTCAGAATTCTAGTTTCTTTGTTGTTTCCCCTTGCAGATCTATTAATTCACAGATAAGCTTGCTAATTTAATAAAACACTGAATTATCCTTTCTCTGATTCTGAGGACACTGAAGACAGCCTGAGCTTTTCCAGGTTCACTATTAAAACAGAATGCAGCGCCCTCTGCTGGGGTTCCAGGGAATATCGTTAGCTCAACCGCTGAAAGGAAGTGAAACAAGACAGCTGAATTCTGAGAATTCTCTCTTGAAAGAAAACTGACTCTGGGCCAAGTGAGGCATATGGCTGAAAAGATTAGATTTGAGAATCTTGTGCCATGAGTTTGAGGAGTAAAGACGAAGCCTGCATCACTCAGTACCACAGATTCTGCCGCAATGAAGATTCCCAGAACCTAGAGAGTAGGCTTGACCTCTTGGAATACTGGAAAAAAATAATCAAAAAAAAAAAAAAAAAAAAAAAAGCTTCCCATTCCAAGGAATTAGTAATAAGGCCTGTCTTTTGAGACAAGTAATTATGTTTCCCTAAAAGCCATACGTCCACATGATACAAGTAGGTTTTTCCAAACCTGCCTGGTCCCACCGCCAAGCCAGGCCTAAATAACACACTGAGACTCTGTATTTTATATAAATGCTGTTGGCCACTTACTTATTTCTTATCAGCTAGCTCTGTCTTAAATATTAACCCATTTCTATTAATCTAAGTACTTCCATGTGGTCTCATCTTACCGGAAAGAGGGGCTGGCGTTCTGCTCTCTCTGTCCTCCATCTTGGATCTCCTCCCTACTACTTCCTCTTTCCTCTGTGTCTCCTAGTTCCGCATACCCTGCTTTCCAATTGGCCAACAGTGCTTTATTCATTAACTAATAAGAGAAACATATTTACAGAATGACGTCTCCCATCATTCACAGAACAGAGATATAAAGTAATTCAACAGTGAAATTGGACTTTTCCGGAATCTGTGATTCTGTGCAATTCCTCCTACATTATCAGAGTTACATCATATTCTGACATGTTGACACACATTTTAATCATGACCAAGAGATGGAGACATTTTTTTTTATTTTTATTTTACATATTGATCCCAGTTCCCTCTCCTTCCTTTCTTCCCTCCCTCTTTCCCTCTCACCCACCCCTGCATGCCCGCTGACCACCCTCCTCTCCTCTCCCTTCCCACTCCACAAGTAGGATGATGCCTTCCAAGCGGGTCATCTAAATCTGTCATGTCATTTGAAGTAGGGACTAGGCCTTCTCTCCTGTCTCTAGGTTAAGGGAGTATCCCTCCATGGGGAATGTGCACCCAAAGTCCTTTTATGCACCAGGGATACATCCTGGTTCCACTGTCCAAGGTCTCTTAGACTGACCAGACTTTCTAGCTGAGACCCATGTTCAGGGGGTCTGAGTCAGTCCAATACTGGATTCCCAGCTATCAGTCTGGGGGCACATTAGCTCCTCCTTGTTCAGGTCAGCTGTCTCTATGTGTTTCTGTAGCCTGGTCTTGTCCTCCCTCTCTGCATCTGGATTCCAGTTTGGCTCAGTGTTTAGTTGTGGGTGTTTGCTTCTGTTTCCATCAGCTACTAGATGAGGACTCTATGATAGTGGATAAGTTAGTCATCAATTTCATTATCAGGGAAGGGCATTTATGTTAGCCTTTCCACTGTTACTAAAATTGTTAGTTGGGGTCAGTCTTGTAGATTTCTGGACATTTCTCTAGAGTTAGTTTCTTCTTCAAACCTATAATGGCTCCCTCTTTTATGGTCTCTCTCTCTCTCTCTCTCTCTCTCTCTCTCTCTCTCTCTCTCTCTCTCTCTCATTAAAACTCATATTCTCCCATTTTTGTAAGCCTTGAAAAGTTTGAGTTTTACAGGTTCTCTGAATTTTCCAGCAGGTGGTGCTGGATAGTAACTATAAATAATCTGGTCTGGAGTACAGCTCTAGTAAACCTTTACCAGAAAGAGGACACTTAGTTACATTAGGAAGAAGGTCACCCCATTTTTCAGCAGTGGGGATAGGTTGCCACTGTTATGTCTTATTTTTAGTGCCCTTTCTCTCATGGGAAATTCCAAGTACAGCTTGGTGCTCATGGTAGCATTTTCTTATGTCCCTGAGTCTTGAGTAGCCTTACCTGTCCACCTCTGTTGACTGTGGTAATGTGGCCTCCCTTGGACTGGCTGCATTTGGTACCTGCATCTTTCTTTGGCATGTGTTCACTGTTTCTGACATCGCCAATATCCTTGGTCATCATTGAAACTTAGCATTAAATTCATAGTTTTGTTCACAGCCCTATCTGTAGCTTCATGCAAGAAATACAACACTGCTTCAAGCTGAACAGCCTCAGTGGGTATCTGGAACTTTGTACAAGGCTCTTTCATCCCATGTTGCCTCTATTTTGAATGACTACAAAAGCAGTACCACATGAGCAATACCAATTCTACTGCTACCTTGATATGCCTGTCCCCTTTGGACCCCTGTTATACATGTCTCTATATGTGTACCTTCCAAGTTGAACATGAAACATTATAGGAAACCCTGCTCAAGCAGAATATCCTAGAGGTTTTTTTTTTTTGTGCCAACACTTTCTTTTAAAATGAAAAAGAAAATTCAGTTGAGCTTGCCTTCAATACTCACTCTTTGAGTGGGGTGCTGCCTTCAGAACACCTATTGTAAAGTCCATGGTTACATTCTAATGGCTCTGATCTTTTTAAACCTTGATGCTTTACCTGCCACAGCTTTGCCTACAACATTTAGCATGCAGACTCGCTTTCTCAGCAAACTGCCTGTTTCATACCTTTCTGTTGCAGTTGCTATTTTCTTTCATCATAAGCTTAATAATATCAGTTATTATAATCATGCAAAAGCCTGAATACTATGTTCTCTTGAATACTATGTTGTTTTGCCAAAAAAATTGAATTTAGCTACACTCAAATTCACAGGACATGGCTTTAATGCAATCAATATATACATATATATATACATATATATGTATATATATGTGTGTGTGTGTGTGTATATATATATATATATATATATATATATATATAGTGAAACAAGGATGGCCTCTAGAGCAATTCTGATAGATTTTACTCTTCTGAAATATAAGCATGACTTTCACTGTATTCATTTCTGTTGGCATGCATGTACTTTGAAACAAGTAACTATTTGATTGTCTTTGATAATCACTCTGAATTGGCCATTAAACTAAAAGTATAACATCCCAGGATTTCTTAATCTTCAGCAAAAAAAAAAAAAAAAAATCACAGTCCTCTTACCAAGCAGTTTTATAGAAAACAAAAACAACATTGCCTTTTTTATTGTAGCAACAGCCTTGCTTCTTGGTATCAATAGAATATATCTATCTGTGGGATTTATTAGAATGGCTTATATTATTGAATGTGGGTAGTTAGTTCTACAATAGACATTTGCAAGCAGCAGAGGAAAGAAACAAGTAACAGGCCATTCCCACAATGGATATCTCAGCATTCCCTATCCTGGGTCGGAAGACAAAAAATCATCTGGAGAGCTCAGGGTACTGAGCCCATTCACAATTCTACTTTTCTCTGAGACTTCATTTCATCTGGGTCTCCTGATGGGAAGTGCTACAGAGACTGAAGGAATGTCTCCCTTCTCAGTTATTTCTGTGAAACACTGTCACAAGCATGCCTAGCTTTATGTCATCTGGGTAATTCTATATGTATTCAAGTTGCCAGGGTTGAGCCCTCCTACTAAAAGGTATTAGTACTCTTTGGAAGACCTCAAATTGCTACCATGTCTTTTCATCACATGGCAACCTAGTGAACCATACTCATAGGTGCTTTCCTTTTGGCTTTTCTGGCCTTTATAAACATGAGAGGTAAAAGTCTATTACTTATCAGCTTTATCATTTATGGTATTTTGTTATAGTAGCCAGAGTTGATTGAAACAGTTAGAAAGTAGAACAGAAACAAAAATAAAGTCAGGGCGAAAATCTTAGGGAAAGACAAAGGGATTTTTTTCCCCAACAGTTAAAGATTATAGTAGAGAAAGCTAGAAATACATTTTCAACTATAACCACAAGGCATCTAAGACTGTTTATAACAAGCAGAAGCAGTGATAGATGATTACACTGCTGCATAGATTAGCAAATAACAAATGTCTTTCAAAAATTCCACTTTTTTTCAAGGAAAATAATTTCCAAACTACAAAGTATGAAATACTCCAGAAGAAAGTTAAATTATACTAGATTTAGATATTGTAGTTTGTGACCAAGAAGCAAATTTCAG
The DNA here is from genome assembly GCA_030556225.1 of Cricetiscus sungorus. NCBI lineage: Eukaryota > Metazoa > Chordata > Mammalia > Rodentia > Cricetidae > Cricetiscus > Cricetiscus sungorus. The sequence goes on along the minus strand of JANBXA010000491.1, from coordinate 18,698,924 downwards.
CCAAAAAACATAAACAAAAGAGCCAAATTAAGAATAGAAAGAATGGCTGGAGTAAAAGATCAGACGTTAAAGACGTTGCTCCTCTTTCAGAGGACTCAGATTCAGTTTCTAGCAGCCATGGTGGCTCACAACCATCTCTAAATCCAGTTCTTAGTATTTGGTGCCTTCAAGTTCTTTCAGCACCAGACAAGCCAGTGGTGCACATAGAGACAAAACATTAATGCATAATTTAAAAAATAAAATTAAAGATTAAAATGCATAAACAGGAGATATATTAATGGAGGTATACAATCCAGTGAACTCTAGACTCCCCTACTTCATCTTCTGGATACTGGCATGACGGTGGGGCTTAAATGTGAATCAGGAGATATGTATCAATCACTTCTGTAACTAAGCCATCTCAGGTGTGGCCCCCTGCTCAGCACTGCCACAACTCTAAGACTTTCTTTAAGAGCAGCTTTTTATGTTGTAAAATCTTCCTTGGGAGACAGCCCTCTTCTGACTGGCTTTAAGGCCTCAGCCATTTCTTCTCCTAGTGGGAGACTGATTTGGAAATTCTAATTTCCAGGGGTCCGTTCTTTAAGCCTGATAGCCACAGAGGGGAACAAAAATGTCTCTTTAGAATGTGCTCATTCCTGCCAACTGGCTAGATACAAGGAATTGGTTCAAATTGTTGTACCTCAAGCACTGGGGCCACTTGTAATTATGATTCTTTAAATATTGCCATTTACTTTTAAGGATCTTGGGAAATGGCAAAATCTTGTGAGACAACATGAACCCCATTCAGAAAGGAAATAAATTAACCGACTCTGAGGCATTCAGGTTCAACAGGCAGATACCACAATGTATTGAATCTCTGTAAGTTGAAAAGCTTACCAGAAGATGAGAACATACTTAAATATTGTCTCAAGTGGCAATACATTTTAGCATATTCATGAGCACACCCCATTGCTGTGAAGGCTCTCTATGTTTTCGGTATTCTGAGCTTGCTCTACCATTTTGTTTATTTCCAAATATGCAAATGGAGATTTGTAGAGACTTTGCAAAAGATTATACAATGCTGCTTCCTAGGATTATTTTCATTTCACCCTCTCAACTCTCTCCACATTTCATTTTGATATTAGAATACTATTCTGATCACCTGCTGTTAAGGCAAATCCAAAGAGAGTTATTTAAAGATGAAATTAGCAGTAAATTGTTTTCATGCTTGATGGTACAAGACTCCTACACACTTTCTATAAAAGACACTAATTAAGAAATCTGTGCAACATGTGAAAAAGCCTTATCAGTTAATAGCAAATAAAAAAAAGAAAAACAATATGGCCAAAAGATTAAGCAAGCAGCAAGTTAGTACATAAAATGAATATTTCTAAATATTTAAATACAAACTAAAACAAAAATACTAGATGGATGATGTTTAGAAAGATTTCCAGTTCCCACTAACAAGAGGTTTATGAAATTAAAAATGCATTTATTTTGGAGTGGTTGAGAAAATTGGTTTAGTGGGAAATTTTTAGTGGGAAATCTGGGAAGAAATTCCAAATTTTAAATTTGAATATAATTTAGTCCGGCTCTGAAATTGTTTTATTGTTGAACATGTATATTTAGGTAAGAATAATGTGAGTACATAAATAACATATATATACATATGTATATATGTATATATATATATATATATTCCAACTCTTTCTTATAAATGCAAAATTTTGGAATAAGCTTAAATATCAATGAATAATGTATAGATTAAATGAATTACAGTACACTCAGAGAGTGAAATAAAATGTATACATTCAAAATAGAAGGGATAGTTTTTACATTTTAAAATGGAATAAGAAAAATGATATGCACATTAGTTAAGAAACAGAAGTATAAAATAAGATATCATTTATGCAAAATAAATGCACTAAAATTCTGGAAAGGTTAACAGAAATTGTTAATGATGGTTGTCTATGGGTATAGAACATTTACAAAATTTATTTTTATTATAGCATTTGCTTAAAGTGATACTACCATGTTGAAAATAAAAATAATGCAGTCAAGCTATGTGACACCAAGATTCTATACTTGACTTCTTTTTTCATAAGTAACATTTAAATCACAACTTAATAAAATCACAGAAAACACCTGCAGCAATATTTTGTTGACCTAAAAGGATCAAGAAAAATAAAGCATAAAATAATTTCCAGTTGAAGAATGAGAAATTGTCATTTTAAGAGATAATGTATGTACCCATTTAGGAAAATCTAAAGGTAGGATGAGAGTCTATGCTTACATATATCAACCCTCTGAGTGTTTCAGTTAGTAATTTGTTAAACATCAGCAAACATTGACTTACTAAAGAAAATATTTAACAATGTTTTATACTGCATAAAAGGGAGAAGCATTTGGACTAGGGTGTAGGGTTACATGCCTAAGAGCCTGTTTAACACATAAATCCCTGTGAAGATGAGTACTTATCTTTCTGTTGTCACGTGCTTCAATCAAAACAATATGAATGCTAGCACAAAACAGACACTAATGAATATTCATCTAACAAATATGTCAGGAGGTTTCAGTGAAATAAACTGAGGGGTAACAGCCTTTGTCTTAAAATTTAATTCCCAGAACCCAGGAAGAACTGATTGTCCTCTGACCTCCATGCACATACTCTGACTTACATGTACCCAAACTCACACACATCACAAATGCACTCACATGCACACACATATACATAAAAATATTTATAAATGAGATTATTTTTAAAATAAGTCATAACCAAAAGAAGTTCTTTTGAAAAGAGAACATCACCAATTAAAAAATTACAGCTCACATACCTCCCAAGATTAGGAAAAGCACCATTGCCAACCAAAGGCACGAACAAGGCGCTAGTATATGGCCACTGACAAAAGTTCCCTACACAATACAGATAAAACTAATCATGTGCCCTAGGAGAGCTGGTTTATGCAGTTTCTCCTAATGAATGCAAGTTACAATCTTTTAAATAATATCATCTAAAACTATACACAGTAGGATCCGCATCACTAGATTTACTCACACATAACTCTGGGAAATGGTATAATACTAGTGCCTGGGAGTCTGAGGCAGGAGGACTGATATGAGTTTAAGGACGATAAAGGCTATAGAGAGATGCTCTTTCAAAAGACCACAAAATAAATAAAAATTATGCTATGCGACTCAAAATGTACTTCAAGGCTAAGTATCAAATTCTCAATCCCTTCCTTCCAATCAAGATCATCATAATACTCTAACATTTCCTAATAATGAAACTGACACACTAGAAAGAGGCGCTATCTGTAGAAATCTTGCACAGGCTTCCCATCAGACACATACACATACATACACATACAGAAAACAGTAGGTGGGTTTTGTTGAATAGCACTCCTGAAACTATGTAAATGAATAGGATTGTAAACCATTACCATATGTGAATCCTTCCCTTAGACCCTTTTCATTGATCTGAGAGTCAGTGATACACATTTGGTTCATCATATGAATAAAAAAAATCTAATATATCAATCCCACACTAGGTTGTGCACATCACCTTTCATATCTGTGACTACATAATTTTATTTTTTTAGCTGTGACTACATAATTTCCATTATGCTTAAGGACCTCATAAGTCACTGGTACGATATATCTAAGGCCTCCAAAGTAACACATATGAAGCTACTATAATTAAGATTTGAGAAGCTCAATTATGAAATGCATGTATGTATATAAATATGTGTGTGTATGTGTTCATGTGTATGTGTGTGTGTGTGTGTGTGTGTGTGTGTAGGCACACGTGAGGGTAAAGAGCCACCTACTGTGTTATCCTGCTTACCTTCCCTGAGACAGATCCTCACCTTGGCCTGGAGCTCCATATAGGCTGTACTGGCTGGCCAGGAAGCTTAAAGGATTGTCTGACTGCTTTCCAAGTACGGGGATAACCAGCACATGGCACCATGTGCAGCATCTTTACATGGGATCTGAGAACAAAACTCAGGTTGTCATGTTTGAAAGATAACTGTGCTAACTAACCCCATAGCCCTTCAAAATTCTCTCTATAAAAAGTCACTAATTCAGTCTCTCTGTCTCTATCTCTCTATCTCTCAGTCTCTCTGCCTGCCTGCCTGCCTGTCTGTCTGTCTGTCTGTCTGTCTGTCTGTCTCTCTCTCTCTCTCTCTCTCTCTCCCTCTCCCTCTCTCTCTCTCTCTCTCTCTCTCTCTCTCTCTCTCTCTCTATCACACACACACACACACACACACACACACACACGAACTATGTATAAAGTAGATCCTACAGCTATGTGACAAATAGTTTTCTAAAGGTAGCATTAGAGGAATGATGTTTAACATAACTAAGGAATAGCATATAGTGAATGACAGCTTCTGTCAACTCAGTTTATTCTAAGGTGTGTTTTAATTATTTTTAATGTGTATGAGTTACTTTTATCTTCAGGACAATTTGTTATGTTTTAATAGTGTTTGATTTTTCTTCTTCCTTTTAAAATCACTCTATTTAAATTTATGAAAACTTCTTGATGGAAAGCATTAATCCGGGTGTGGGGAATATCCGGATTCTAGTCAAGCTTACTACCTGCCTTCTCAGGAAGACTGTGACCTTGCACAGAGTGCATCAGAGGTGCATAGCCTTCTGGGCTCAGTTCCTCATCAATAAAACAAAGCCATTGGAAGCATGACTCCCTCAGGCCTTCATGGAATATTCCACATAGGTGTCTGTTTAAACAAGCAGGCATTCAGGATTTGACTGACTGACACTCTAGTCAACACTGTATCTAAGACCATGAAAAGCATTTACAAACCTCTCCTGTGAAACTAGTTGTCTGAAGTAGAGTACCACAGAAACAGATGCCCAGTTAATGGTCCCTATGCAGCGGATTTATTTTGAAAAAGGAAAGGAAAGGAAGGAAGGAAGACAGAAAGACAGAGAGACAGAGAAGGGAATATGTGGGTAAAGCAAATGATAAAAGAGGCAAGCAGAAATTTGGAATTAAAAGTTTCACATAGTGCCTCTGCCTCAGTTCTCCACAGTAGAATAAAAGACAGAGGACAAGGGAAATTGACATGGATCACAGCAATCGAAATCTCTAGGCAGGCAGGCTTAAGGATATCTCTAATAGCAGATCTGAAACCTTCACAAGGAGAAGCAGTTGGTTTTTTGGAACTCAAAAGTGACAACAGGTTTGGGAATCAAAAGGAATATGATTGGAGGACAGAAAGCTTTCCAGTTAAGGTATATGCTTGATAGGTATCAGAAGCAGCCTTCTCCATCCCATTGCCTCCACCCTACATTCTCCAAGCAGCAATGACAGCATATTACAGTCAGTTCTTAAAGCATTGCACTCACTGCAAACTCAACACGGACTTTTGAGAACCTGCAGATTCTATATAGGTGTGTGAAGCATCACTAGTCTTTACAATGACAGAGCTCATAGAAAAAAATGGAGGAGGCAGATTATACTGACAAGATATGATAGTTCTATGATGTGTGGAAACAAGGTGTTGTCAGAGAATGGTAAGTCATCACGCTCATGATAAACAGGAGGAGGAAAGCTTCTACAATGTTTATAAGGAAGATGAGACCTAAAAGATATTCAGAAATAACCAGAAAAATAGACTGGTAGGAAGAGAGTATTCAGACATGGAAGACTGCATGTAGTCTCTAAAAACAGAAGATGCTTAGTATAGCCAAGGCAGCAGGAAAGCCAGTGTGGGAACAGGGCTGTGCATAGATGAAAAGTTTCAACAGACAGATGATGGCAAAGCTTCTCAAAACATGTAAAGGTGCTTAGCTTTTATCCTCAACTGAGTGGAAAATTACCTTGAGCCACAGGTAGGTATGGTCTATTTCACATTTTTAAAATAGCACCCTGGGATGTAGGTGAAGAATGGCTTGGGAGAGGCAGATGGGTGTGGAAGAACTCCTCAGTAGACTGTCAGTGTGGGTCTATAATGACAGTGATACAATTTAAGTGTCACTTGTAGAGAGCCACGAAGTGCCTTGCCTTAAAGTGGCGCTGGCTTCCGCCATACACCTTCCCGTTGGTGAAGGCTCCCTGGCATAAACAAGCCCTTAATTGGTTAAGTCTGTTCAGCCTGTCTGCTTTCGCATTAGAGTAACCTATCTGCAGGGTCCCCGTGGCTCACTGTGCAGGGGTCCCATGGCCAACTCCTGGCTATAGCAGTCTGAGGCTGCATCATCCCTGCTGTCTTGGATGTTGAATCACCTGGGCCACAGCTTCAGGTGGTCTTCCTTGATCAAAGCATGATAGTCTGGAAGGAATCCACAGCTTTTCATCTTCTATGGAAGCAAAAGCAGAGCCTCTTTTCCAAAGTAACATGTCCTAAGATTTAAATTTTGAAGTCAAGGAACTTTTATAATATATAGGCTGGATTAATCCAGGAACATTTATACTCAATGTCTTTTAGCAGCTATATCTCCTTTGTCAGCAATCAAACAATTTAAAGACAGCACAATAACAGAGTATCCAGAATTTCTATACCTTGTCCATTTTTACATGGCTTTTAAAAATTATTATTTATAAACTGGAAATACAGAAGAAAAATAAACATAAAAGGACATGATCAATTCAAGAGAAAAATTCAGGGAAAATACATATTAATTAATCCTATAGAAGCCAGAATGAAATTGTATGGCTTTCCCCAAGGCAGAGACCACCTGAAGCTGTGGCCCAGGTGATTCAACAGTCAAGACAGCAGGGATCCCCTTGGAATTGACAGGGCCTCAAAAAGCAGGAAACAGTTTGGAGCATCAGCCACTGCAGTGATAGATCACAAGTGTGGAGGCCCTACCTGATGACATTGGATGTTTCCACTATATTTTATTCTGTCCTGTGAATCCAGAAATCCATAAAGATAACAGAACCATGCTTCTTTGGAATCTTATTTTAAAAAATTAAGAAAAAAAATGGCAAAAATTAGATAAAACCCTAGTCATATCCAGTTATGCACCCACATAACAGTATACTTACTTTGTTGTTTCATTTTTGTATGATTATGCTTTTTCTGAGACAGAAGTACATATAACTGAAGTGGCCTCAAACTCACAGTATAGCTAAGAATGCCCTTGAACTTCTAACTCCTGATCATCTTTCTGTCCATTTCCTGAGTATTTGAATTACATGTGTGAGCTACCATGCCAGGAAAAGTTTTATGTGGAGATAGTCACAGGACATAATTAACAACTGGTGCTATAAATACAGTTAGAACCCATAGCTCAGGAAGCTAAAATCCAAAGAACAGTCGACTGGTGTCTTTTTTCTAAATGGCCATGTTGTGAAAGCTGCTTTCTAAATATTTATGTCTCTAACTCTTTGTCTGGAACCTCCATTTCACTCTCCTTGATACAGAAAGCCCCGTTTCTCGCTCTCCAAACCCCATCCTGACAGAAAATCCCAAAAAAAGAAAAGGACCCAACAAGCTCAGTTTTGCGTTTTTGACTGTTGTGGCAGAAGGAAAGGGGACAACGGGAAAAAAAGTGAAGGAGATAATGACAGCCTCCACTAAAAGCTAGAAAACTTTCACAACACTGTTTGTTAGACTTCAGGTGAGACTGTTGTGGATGCTGGTTATTGTCATACACAGCACATGACCAAATAAGGGGTACCTAATAATTCTGTGTTGCACACATGTTAATCCAGGCTGTTTGAGAAGCATATGCCAAGCTGTGGTTCGAAGAACAAGGATTTTATTATAGAAAACGAGGCAGAAAATCCAGGCATCATAACTCTGTGCCCCAGTAGAGTCAAGAGACAAGGAAGGCAGGAGGCTCCTTATCATATATAGTCAAAGGAGGACTTAGCATCCTGCGGTTCATGTTCTCTTAGAGAAATCACCCACCTTTAGATTGTGGCCACACTTAGTAATTGCAAAGAAAGTCCTAGAATAAAGATAAATTTCAGAGCACAAATGCCAGTCCTTCTGTCAAATCTGCTTTTCATTCCCTGAATAAAAATATTCTAATAGCATTTTCTGTCTATTTTATGTATAACATAGTTTTATAATATTTTTATTTATGTCTTCTTTTAATAACAGTAAAAGTTTGAAGGGCACAAATGTTTGTAGCAATCTAATTTTTTCAATTTTACTTTTTATGTACCCACAAAGTATTAAGGTTTTCAAACATTTTGCTTTTGTTTTTTTTCCATATCCTTCTTTGTAATCTTCCACCTCTAGTAGCCTCCTTTCTCTTGTTATGCTGCATGTTGAAGGAGTCATGAAAATGTAGTGTATTTTGTTTAGCTATAAAAAATGAAAGTTTTAAGCTGGGCAGTAGTGGCACGTGCCTTTAATCCTAACATTCTGGAGGAATAAGTAGGAGGACCTCTGTGAGTTCAAAGCCAGCCTAGTCTACAAAGCTACAAGGCGAAACCCTGTCTTGAAAAAATCAGGAAAATAAGTAGATCTGGAGTATTCTGTTAACTGAAGTAGTCCAGTCTCAGAACAGACACATCTTCTCTTCTCTGACACTTCCAGATATGAACATTGTTAGAATTTATTTCTGATGTGTATGTATATATTTGATTATGGGTATGTGCACTGGAGGTCACAAAGTATCATCAGATCAACAGGAAGTGGAATGACAGTGGTTGTGAGACCAAAATTGGTTCTCATGCCAAAGCATGTTGTTCCATCTTGGAGCCCCTCAGTCCTCACTTTCAAAGTTTGCATGTCTGTAGATAAGGGGACCTGAAAACAGAGTAGACTGCAGAACTGAGTAAGAGACCATGAGAGGACAACAAGAGAAAGTGGGATGGAGGAAAGCAATAGATTTAAAGTAAATTCTCTATGTCATTTATAAGATCCAAGTCAAGCAGCCTCTGATGATTCCTGTTATACAGTTGGGTCCCTATGGAGACTTCAAGAAAACATGAACCCTCCTCAGCACCAAAAGATACTACTGCAAACAATTAACATGTCTCTGCAAAGCAAAATAAACCATCAACTGAACAAGAAGACCACAAAATAGAAGACAATTCTAACCATTTCATAAAGTGTTCAACATCCTTGGCCTTCAGGGAAACACGAATCTATAAGATATCATTCATCCCAGTCATTAAGAAATACAGCAACAAATGTTAGAGAAGATGAATGCAGAGAGGAAGGTTCTTCACAGTAAGTGGGAGTATAATTGTGGAAAACAGTTTGCAGGGTCCCCATACCTAAATAGCCCATAACCAAGCACGGTGATACTTGTATCCCATGTTTATTGTTGCTATGCTTATTTATTACAGAAAGGAAAGAGAAATAATTTGTCTGTCAATTAATGGATGAATGGCTAATAAAATATGGTATGCATTGAAAAGAAATTGTTGCTCAACTGTAAATCAAAATAAAACCATGGAATCTGAAGAAAAATGTACAGACCTGGAAAGTGTATTAACTATGGTGACCCATGTAGAGCCTAGAGAGAGAAGATGTGGCCCGCCACTCTCTGGTAAGATGAGTCACGTGGAAATACTTAGATAAGTAGAAATGGGTTAATAAGACAGAGCTAGCGGTAAAATAGCCGCTGCCATCTTTGATAGACAGCAAAAAAACATAAAACAAAAAAACAAAAAAAACATGGCTTTCATTTTAGGAATGTTGTTGTTTAGCAAATAAAAGACTCGTGGCCAGAAAAAGATAAAGATTTAAAATAAAGACAGATTCACATTAAGTAAAAGTGATAAAGGTTTTCACATTAAGTAAAAGTGATAAAGGTTTTTGGGAGAGAAAGAGAAAAGAAATAAAATGATTTTAAAAAGACAGAGTGTGGCTGGGTGTGGTGGCACACGCCTTTAATTCCAGAACGCGGGAGACAGAGGCAAGCAGATCTCTGTGATTTCAAAGTAAACCTGATATGCAAAGTGAATTCCAGAAAAGATAAAAGTTACACAGAGAAACCCTGTCTCAAAATATGTAAAAATAGAAGTAGAAGAAATAGAGTAATAAAAAAAGCCACATAAAGATGGAAAGCACAGAGAAACTTTGGCTACTATACATGATTCTGTTATTTTTAAATTGTTAGACTGCTGAGAAAATAACAACAACTGATAAAAGAAATGCTACTGGATTAATTCAATTTATATATTTTAAAAATGCTTTGACTCCAAAATTTAAGTTCAAGGACAAGTTACTGGGGAAAAGTATTTCAACTTTTGTTTCCACAGAAAATGAAAAGCTGTGGATTCCTTCCAGACTAATGCGGTTTGATCAAGCAAGACCCCCTGAAGCAACATCAATGGGACAATGCTGCCTTGCAGACAACTACAGCCAGGATTTCTGTGTCTTCTTAGGATTCCCCATGACAGCGCCCCCTACCAGCAGGAAGTAGTTTTGAAAGAACGACGCCACAATTTCCAAATATTGTTTATGAATGTTTGTTTTCATTTAAGTGGGCTTGGTTATAAATGGTTGATTACCACAACCAATCTTTTTAAAAGTAAAAAGGGAATTATGGTATAGATATGAACACTTTGTTTTGGAATGGATTTTCACTTATTGATACAATTTAAGATCAATTTTGTGATATGTATTTTTCTCTTCTTCCTTAGGTATTGTGTTTATATAGCTCATTGGAAAATGTAATGTATAATTTAGTATAGATTAGAGAGTTACCTATGATAGTCAAAACTTGGAGTTAAGTTAGTTAGGATTTCTAGATATGCAGAGATGTATTTGAGATGAATAGGCATTCTTTAAATTAAACCTTTCAAAGACCTACAGAATATGGCATTTAAAATAGTTTAGTGTTTTTCTTGACAGTGAGGCACAACTGCTCCTGGTAGCACCACCTGCTTCAGAAAGGAAGATGGACATCGAAGAAACACATTATGGAGACTAGCCATTTGGGCAAGGTACGGCTTTTCTGGACTGTTTGACTTTATGCTGTATAAACTAGACATGCAGGACCCACAGGAAAGTGACTGCTGATGCAAGATGGACAATGCTACAGGGTTCCTGCTTCGTGGAAGAGTCTACCAGACATTCTGCAGGACACAGAGAAAAGTGACTGGCAAACTGCCAATACAGGTGGACAGTTTAAAGTTTCCTGCTTTGTTGAGGAGTCTGGAGACCCACAATGGCCTATGGGTTGAAGATGGAACATTACAGAAGAAATTCGGGTGACTGACCAGGCAATGAGTTGTTTCTGTCATTTCTAGAGTTTATATATTATCCTTCTGTGGTCTTTGAAGGAGTTGAAGACAGATAGTTATGGTTATTGTTTTCCTTAGTTAAGATTAAATATAAGTTACATATAGGACGTTGGTCTCACAAAGATAGGATAGATGATATTTTCTTTAAGTCTTACTAAATGTTAATGGACAAAATATTGTTAACTGTGATTCTTATTTGATAACTGTTGTGTGATACATTTTGCTATGCTAAGGTTAAAACCCTTTTTATTTTAGACAGAAAAGAAGAGATGATGGGAGATGAGACCAGCAGTGGGAAAAACCTGCTTGTAACAGTGACCCATTCTCAGGAGTAAAATAAAATGATGCCTTTGAGGCTTTTTGCATCTAAAACTCACTTCTCTCAACTTAAATTCAGGCATTCACCAAATTGCTCTCCTGACTGTTTGTCCTAAGTAGATTCTACTTAATAATAATTATTCCCCACAATCCTCCAAAAGATTTCTTCCTGAATATCAAAGCCACTTTTCATACTCTGACATCTTTTACACTATTTTTTTCAATGATCATTTTACAAAACTTTTTAAAGATGCTTTCGGTAGATAAAGCCTAAAATCAGCCTGTGTCTCTTTCTTATTTTAGGAACCTCTCATGTGCTGGATTCTACACATGGATGATTTTGTTTCCTCACTCTTAAGTCCTCCCTGGGCTAAATAAACTCATTGAAATTACTGTAAATATTATTGAACATACTTTTTGAAGCTGTATTTCTTATTTTAGGTATTTCAAAGTTTGCACTTTTCAATTATACAAAGAATATATCTTAAGGTAACTGACCACATATAAGTAGAAAATTGGTGATATATATATATATATATAATATATATTATATAATATGTATATATTATATATATAATGCTATTAAGCTTTTCTCAATACTATGCAAGTAAATTTTGGTGGTCAGGCATATTTCAACATTTACATGTGTAACTGTATTTATGAATCTTTATATTATTCATATATTTTCACTTGACAAATTAATGGAAGGAAATTAATGGACTGAGATTTCCTTTTTTCTTTTTTCTTTATCTTTATTTTTTGCAGTGAACAACCAAGATTTCATGAAGAATGTTTGAGCACCCATTTCTTTGACTGACAACCAGCATGTCTTACCACATATTTAATAATGCTAGTTATTTTACATAGAGGAGGAGGAATTTCTCGTTTTTATCTTGTTCTGTGGTGAACATTTTGGGTTTTTATTTCTCCCTTTTTCTCTGTCTCTAGTGCTTCCAAAGCATCTCAGTCCTATGTCTTTAGACAGCCTCCCCATGTCAGCTACTCTTTTATATAGTTCCTCTTCAGATTCTTTATAATCCTCTACTCAGTGCCTTGTATGGATTCTTAGTAAGTATATTAAGTTTAGTATGTCCAAAATTAGAATCCCAAACTTTACTCCAACACTGTTTTCTCTATCTTAGGAGTTATTATGATTCCTGTTATGTTCACAAAAACCATTGTGCAAAAACTATTTATATAAATGTCCCTACACTTTTGTCTTTCCCAAGAATATGACTATAGGATCCTACATAAAGAAAACAGGGTTTTCTTTCAGGTGTACCTTCTTCACTTTTTCTTCCTCCTGACTATAATAAAAATACACTGTCTGAACACACAGAAGCCATTATGAAATTATGAATTGTAGCCAGAATAAAACCCAGCTGAAGATCAGAGAAGCAAAGCAGCCAGCCACTACTTTGCTGTAAGTAGAAGAGTTCTTACTTCTACAATGCTCAGACCAAAAGGATAGTCATGTCCTCTGATTGCATCTCCAAACTGCACTGTCTAAACTACAGTGAATATAATGAGACCCTGACCTCTCTAGTGCTGAGATTAAAGGCATACAATACCACCCAGCTTCTATGACTAATTAGTGTGGCTTTTTTTGGATTAAAGTTGTGTGTCACCACAGCCTGACCTCTATGGCTGTGGCTAGCTTTGCATTCTGATATTCAGGCAAGCTTTATTAGATCACACACAAAATATCCCCACAATGAATAAACAAATATCATATGAACAGGTAACAATAGATGTCAAATTATGGTGTTCTTGGGGTTAAAGGATGGTTTAGTAGGTGAAGATACTTGTTACCGAACCTGATGACCTGAATTTGATCCCAAATACACACACACATACACACACATTCACCATATAGATAGATAGATGATGGATAGATAGATGATAAATAGAATGTAAAAAAAAAGATATTTGTAAAAACTATTGAAGTTCTTTGTCCTTTCCTAAGTATTCATACTAACTTTTATTGGTTCCCAATTTTTATTATGTGAGAAAAATTAATCTCCATATAATTAAGCTATTATAATTCAGCTGTTGTTATATGTAGCCAAACATAATTAGAACCTAAAACAAAGGGGTTGCTAAAGGAAGACTGTAATAAAACTTGGAAATTCTGAGCATGTGTGTTGACTGGAACATTAAGCTTGCATTAATAAAGCAAGTGCCTATTTAAAATGGTTGTCTTCAGACTGAGAAACAATATGTACACAAAAGCTATTGACTAACTCTTGGTATGCTTTCTTACCATTGCTCAAAGAAGACCAAATGTATTAAATGTAGACTCAGTAAGATTCATAAATGGTGAAGTGATAGTATCCTAATTTTAAAAAGTCATTATGGCATATACTTGGTGCTAATACCAACTTAATCAAGTCCATGGTCAAGTGGACTTAGAAAACAAACAAATACAACAAAATCTTACTTTCAAAATCAGTAAAATTCTAATCAATCAGCTTTTATTTAGCATTGTTAGAAGTTGATTGTGTTGGGGGATGTTGTGCATATATAGACAAAAAAGGGTATATATAAGCTTGTATATGTGTAATATATTTGAAGTTAACGCGAGAAGGGACATGCATTGGAGACGTGAAGAATTAGGAGAATTGCCCTTCTGAAAATACAATAGGTTTAACCTACATTAAACTATACAAAATTTTTATGGAAACTTAATACAAAATTTTAAGTAAATATTTTCTAAATATCCAGAGGGAAAAAGCTAATCATATAAGAAGCTTAAGCCAGCTTGACTTTAGACAGAGGATAATCCCAGATGACATCTAGACAGCATCTTCAACTGAGTATTGTTACTGGGATATTTCAGAAACACTAAGATGAATGCAAATTAAAATCCAAATTGATTTCAGTAATTACAGTGTCAGTGGTAATGTTGTTATTATTATACTGACTGTTCTGTATATGTTGTGAAATAATGCAAATGGGTAATTTCTTTAGACACAATGAAATATAGAAAAAGCAAGATCAAGAAGTTCAGTGAAAGCCCCACAATTAATACAATGAGTTTGCATTAATTATATAAATAACATTTTAATTGTTAATTGATGTAATTAATTTATGTTAGCAGCATATTTTATCTTTTCATAATAAATAAATGTTGCTTAGGCCATAATTTTTTAAAATTAAAGCTAACTCATGAGCAATTCTAGTGTTTTTTGTCTCTAAACATATTTCAACAAAAAGGGGACATTTTGTAAAATGAAAATCTAAACTCTGAAATTTAAGATGAACCTAAAGACAATATCCAGGTAGAGATTCAGCTAACAGAACTATTGCAAATCAGAAGGGCTGAGGAGGCAACGTGATGATGTTTCTACTGGACAAAGATCAAGTAATTTTTAAAAACAGTAAATGCAATATTTCTGAATTTATCCTATGAGCTAACGATGTAAAAGAAAACAGACACTATTTTTAGAAGATTCTAAGGAGGCAGGTAGTGGTTCTGACTGCACATGCCTTTAATCTCAGCACTTGAAAGGCAGAGGCAGGTGGATATCTCTGAGTTTAAGTCCAGTCAGGTCTACAGAGAGAGTTGCAGGAAAACCAGGACTGTCACATAGAGAAACCCTGTCTTAAAAACAAAACAAAACAAAAAAGCAAACAAAAAAGAAGGTTCTAAAGAAACTAATCATTGCAATTTTTAACATGCATTATCCAGATAATTTACGTATGTTATTTATTTCACACATTTATATGACTTTCCTGTTAAGAGAATGTAGTCCTTTAACTTTCAAGAAAATAACTCACTGTCTCAAATTAGTTATTTAGTGGCAAGAGATGTTCAGTAGGGGCTTTCATTCCCAGTCAATTGGTAATTAATTGGTAATTTCATTTAGATTCCCTTCGTGTGTGTGTGTGTGTGTGTGTGTGTGTGTGTGTGTGTGTGTGTGTGTGTGTGTGTGTGTGTGTGTTGGAAAGCTTCTACTGTACTAGGTTGCCATACTGCCCCTTAAATGGTCCTTAATTTTAGCTATCTCTCCCAGTATCCCTTCCCATGTCTACCTCTTCCTCTCCCCCCCCCACACTTGGTCCTCACATGTCAGCAGCCCCATACATCCATAATTATATATTCTATTTCCCTTTCTTAGTGAGATCTACCAGTTCACTCCCCCTAATCTCTTATTTTATCTCTGTTGTTCTATGGATTGTAGCTTGGTTATCATTGCCTTAACAGTTAATATCCACATGTAAACAAATAAACTATCTTTCTTGGTCTGAGATACCTCACACAGTATAATTTTTTCTAATTCCATCCATTTACCTGCAAACTTCATGTTTTTGTTCTATAATGGCTAAGTAATATTCCATTGTGTAAATGTACCACACTACATATATTCATCTGCATCATAGGTGATAATATCTGTCTTGTCTCCGATAGGTGGATGTTTTGTTCCTTGATTTCTGTTGCCTTCTTTGGTCCTTAGAAGAGTGTAGTGGCCACAAGTTGCCTGACAGATAGTTCTTTTGGAATACTTCCAGATGTGGCTTCTGAGGTTTGCTGGTATAATGTGTTTCTAAGTATTGGGGGATGATACTTAGAAATAGGGATGAGATAAGATCCTGGGCAGAGAGTGTCCGCAGCAGGGAGGAAAACTGGGTAGTCCACAAGGACTTGCTTAGTAACCTGGGAATGGGGCCAGAAAGTGAAGAGAACCCACAGCTGTAAATCAGCTACAGAGCTGGGGATGACATTGGGAGATTGGATACAAAGGAGGCAGGGATAGTGGAAACTGAAGCTCACTTATTTGCTTCACTAGCCAACTTGTTTCTCTAGCAACATGACCAGTGAGAGCCCAAGATCCCAGGTTATGCCTCCTGGAGTTAGGGGCTGGGACAACAGGATGAGTGGAAAAGGTTACAGGAGAAAGTATATATGACCCACTGCCTTTGGAGACAGAAAGGAAGGAGGGGGTTATAGCTACACCTGCGGCAAAATTGCAGGTAAGACTGAAGTACTAGATTTAGAGGAGAGCAGAGGAAGATGAAACTTCACAGTTTAGCTGCCTGTTTCCCTGGCTTGAGTGTAATACATTGTTCTTTCATGTGGAATACTCACTGGGGGGCAAGGTACAGGCTCACATTTGACAAATGGATAAAGATGACTTCTGTGTTTTAAAGTGGCTTACTATCGGGTGGAGGAAAAAACAGTCAATGGTTCTTCCTACTATGAAAGATGCTGTTTGTCAATGAGAAAACAGAATAAGTGAGTACTGACAATAAATGACTTATTCTTAGGGGAGATCAGACCTGGTAGTTAGGAAGAGGGCATGGCACTGAAAGTGTAAGTATAAAGGAACCTAAAATTTGAATAATGTTTCAAAATGAAGGTTGAATTTGCACAAAGAAAAAACATAGTGTTCTCAGAATGAAGACGAGCACTGTGACAGGTCAAGACAGTATGTAGCTTCAAGCAGCCATGGTGAGAGGTGGGTTTTAGAGGCATGAGGAGCCTCATCATGTAGAAGTTGAGTGTCATCACACTGCATTTTATTCCCATGTTTCCCCGTCATTTCTGGTTGTGACAAATGTATCTTTGTCAATGAAAAACTGAAATATTTGATTTATAATTTCCCAGTGTTTAGATAAGCAGTATGAACGCCCATGTACTCCATTCTGGACCCTAACAACCATAAGCACTGACTAAATTACATAAACAATAACTAAAGCTAACCTATTCTAGAAACCAAAACTATAATTACTGAACTCAATACTATAATGATTATTCTTATAAATTCATCCTTTTGTACATCATATATAGTTTTTTAGCATGCACATTTGTCACTAAGATAATAAACTGAAGGGTTCTATGTATGAGTCTTTCTCTGTTCTGCCAGCCGCTTTCACATAATGATATGGAGACTTATCATTAATTATAAGAGCATGGCCTTATCTTAGGCTTGTCCCACTAGCTCTTTTAAGTTAAATTAATCCATTTATTTTAATCTATGTTCTGTCACATGTGTGTTACCGCATCTCTCCATACTGCCCACTACTTCCTCCATGTCTGGTTGGAGAACCTGCTGTCTTATTCCAAGAGTTCTCTCTTCTTAGAAGTCCTGCCTATACCGCCTGCTGAACTATTGGAATTCAGCAATTTATTACAACAATTACAACAATACATGACACACAATATACAAATATCCCACAACAGGTCTTGCACAGTACATCTGATAAACAATATTGAGTTGCCTTTTAAGATAATGTGCAATTTTATTCTCTGATTATGAGACTGCCTGTTATCTTTGGACTCTCACAAAGGCTGTGCGCTTTATTTGAGACATAGAACTTCAACTAAATTAATAAGCAAAGATGTCAATTTGTAATGTAATTGAAAGGACCAGAGATGGCACAGGACACAACAAGACTAAATTCTCAGTACAAAGACAGGATATAGGAGCAACAGAGAGAGGGAAAAGGGAACACAGGAAAGAGAGGTGAGATATTTGTCGTAGAGGGACAAAGAAGGCCTTTGGATAAAGTGGAAACAGATATGGTCAGTGGGAAAAATAACAGCATTTAAAGGTAAAGTGGGAAAACCCTTGTAGAAAAAGTTGGTTTGTTTCACCTGTGCAAATTAGGGTCGCCAAAAGAAGGCTTTTGATTGCTGAACTTCAATTCTTTCATAGCTCTGTACCTTGGTAATCAGCCTCGGGAGGAGGAAAGAAAAGTTTAAATTCATGTGAATCAGAAATAAAGCTGTCTTTTACTAAGGAAAACATAATTTTCTGTATAGAAAACAGGGATAATCATGATAATTTTAAAAAGCCCATCTAGAACTCAGAAGCTGGGCCAGTAAGCTTAAGTGTATAAAGAGAAGATGTGTTGATCACTCTAGGTCCTTGGCTTTTGTAACTCTTTTGTATGTCTACATGTTGTAGGGGACAAAGATGGAAAAAAACTTTCTTTTTTTTTTCTGCAACTATGTTTACAAGTATATTTGTGTGGCAAATACCATAGACAATAAGCTCCCTTTTTAAAAGATTGTTTTTGCTAACTTACTATACTTAACTGGGACAGACACATGAGTGTGCAGCTTTCAGCTGGGACCCTCTTCATCATATCCTGGAACGTGAGGGGAAACACATAAGTTTCCAGATATACCTCGATTAAGGCTTTTGTCCTGACTCTTGTGGCACAAGTTTATCACCATCAAGAAAATGACTTGAGTAAACAACTACATTTAAGTCTCAGATTCTTTACAGTTCTTGGCATTATTAAAATGTCAATGATGATTTCATTGTAAATCAATATTACAGAAGTCATTGGATTATTTGTGCCGTATGTGAATTACCTCTACCTATAAGCAAATGAAAAACTTCAAACTGAATTTGAAGTCATGGACTGGAATGATAGATCAGTTTGCAGGGTGCTTAGCAAACATGAAGTCCTAGGATCTACTTCAGAACAGCACAATCAGGACATAGTGTCATACACCTATAGTCCAAGCATATGCCAGGTGGAAGCAGGAAGAGAGAAGTTTAAGTACATCCTTGCCTAATCAATTCAAAACCAGTCTGGGCTGCATGAGACCCCATTGAAAAGAAGACTGGATCTTTCTTCTTTCTTTCTTTCTTTCTTTCTTTCTTTCTTTCTTTCTTCCTTCCTTCCTTCCTTCTTTCCTTCCTTTCTTCCTTCCTTCCTTCCTTCTTTCCTTCCTTTCTTCCTTCCTTCCTTTCTTTCTTCCTTCATTCCTCCCTCCCTCTCAGTCTCTCTCTCTTTCTTTCTTTCTTTCTCCCTTCCTACCTATCTTTTCTTCTTTCTTTCTTTCTTTCTTTCTTTCTTTCTTTCTTTCTTCCTCTCTTGCTTTCTTTTTGTGTATCGTTCTGTGTAACTCATCAGTATGTCAAGGCATGAGCTTTGACAGCTTGTAGACAACAAGCCAACAGACGTCACTGTTTCTGCTTACAGTGGAGACAAATAATATAAGTTCATTAAATAAAAGGGTATCATGAGATGCAGAAAGACTGTAAAGCATAACATAAAAAACAACATATTGAATTTTTAGATTATTTGTAAGGCTTGGGGTGCCATCTCCTTTGGTCCCCAAGTAGTATATTTACACTGATGGAGTCCAGTGATAAGAAATCCAATCAGACCCTAATGTACAACATATGAGGAAGAGAGGCAATGGAGCACAGAAAGATAAAGACATTAATCACAACCTAGATGAATATGGAATACATGGAGAAATAAATGAAACAAGTAGAGAATCAGGAAATCTGAAATGAATACTGGATCTTGGCCTTGATTTCCAGAGGGATGGGAAGAAGGTGATGAGAGGCCCTAAGGGTCAGTCTCCACATATTTAGTCAGTTATAATAAGTGAAAATTTCTCATTATAGGTCTGGGAATGGTGTTGATAAATCTGTCTCCATTTTCTTCACCTTCATGGAAGTTATAATTGGCATGAGGGAGAACGGTAGCACAGTTCATAACCTTGCTCAGTGGGACACCCAAGAGGCATGCACCACACTGGATGATAATCACAGCTCTGATTATCAAATCATGAAGCCAGACTTCTAGAGGAGACAGAGTGACCCAACAGACTGCTTGAGTTATTTTTAAGTCTCCAAGGACAGTGTATGGAACTTTTGCTGAGTTGACTGTAAAATTGACAAGTATATTTAAAAGGTCTTGGTTAAGTAAAGAGAGCTGTGTGTATTAAGATACTCTTAAAGCAAAGTTATCATTTCAAATAGATTAGGTAAATGATTTTTGAGGACTTGAGATAGCCTTTACAGTGTTGTAGAATAACCTTTTTGTATTCTGTGAATATTGCCACTGTGATTGCTTTAATAAAAAGCTGAATGGCCAATAGCTAAGCAGGATTTTCAGAGCAATGGGACACTGGGAAGAAGAAGGCAGAGTCATCAACTGGACAAGGAGGAAGCATGACATATAGAAGATGAGGTAACAAGCCATCAGCCATGTGGAAGCATGTAAAATAATAAAAATGGCTTAATTTAATTTGTAAGAACTAGTTAGAAACAAGCCTAAGCCATTGGCCAAGCTTTCATAATTAATAAGAAGTCTTGTTGTGATTATTTGGAAGCTGGCTTATGGAACAGATAAAGACTCCTTACATTATAGGAAATGTTTTATATTGGCATATCCTGACTTTATAGGTGGAGAATCAAAATAGATATCTTTCTTTTCTGAGTTACCTATAGAATTTACTATCAGTGATAACTAAGTTTTTAAGCAAAAAGAACCAACAGCTATAGTTTCTCTGGATTGTCTGGATGATTTCAGAATTTGTTAATATGCCACTATGCTGAATAGTATTATGTCAACTTGACACTAACTGTTATTGTAAGAGAGGAGGGAACCTCAATGAATAAAAATGCCTCTGTATGATAGGCCTGTAGACAAGTCTGTAGGGTGTTTTCTTGACTAGTGATTAATGGGCAAGGGCCCAGACCATTTTGGATGGTCCTATCCACTGACTAGTGGGCCTGGGTTCTATAATAAAGCAAACTGAGCAAGCCATGATGAACAAGCCAGTAAGCAGCACCCCTCGATGGCCTTTGCATCAGCTCCTGCCTCCAGTTTCCTGTCCTGTTTAAGTTTTTTACTGACTTCTCCAATGATGAACAGTGATATGGATGTTTAAGCTAAATAAACTCTTTCCTCCCCAAGTTACTAAGTCAGGGTGTTTTGTCACAGAAATAGAAACCCTAACTAGAACAAATAGTATTAGAATACTCTAATGAATAAAGTAACAAACCTAAAAAGGTAATGGGAATATCCTTTATATAATTTATATAAAATATTTTAGTAACAGATTACATAGCAGGCTTCCAAGAGTTTACAAACTAAATTGTAGATATGTATGTATGAGTTCATAATGGAAATAAAGGAGGCTTGTTGGTACACATAGAAATGCAGACCTAGATTAACAATCATCCAGAAAGAGACTAGTCATTATGGTTTCCTTGCGGGATCATGGCTTCAATAGAAATATCTTGAAAAGAGTCACAAAGAAAGTATCTGACATTTGGAACTTGATGATACAAGACTGAGCTTTAATCACTGCGTATTTTGAGAATTTAAGTGTCTGTAGCTTTTTACTAAGCTTAAATCATCAGCTTATAATGACTTGATACCATCTCACTCCAGATCCCACCCCTCCAGGTCAAAACTTGTCTCTCAAATACATTCCAAACTTAAAAAGGAATGTCTTCTTGTCTTGTTTTCCCTCTTACACATGTTTGTGGTTGTGGTGCAAACCACGAGCACTGGTTTTGCAAAACATGAGTACTGGTTTGCTACATGCTAAACTTGTTTCTCAGTGGCTTCTCATATGAATATATAAAACTCAGGTGGAATTTGCTTTTTAATAGGTTTACCTCCATGTGCATAAGCAATTTGTTATTTTAGGTTATTCAGTGTAGTAGATTTACTCCCATAGCCTTCTTGTTGGATGAAAGAAGGGTTGAGAGACTCAATCTTCCTCAAAGACATTTACCTATGGCCCACTTTGGCTGGACGCACTTTGGTGTGGCAATTGACAGGACATGTTTTCTGTCTTGGTTCTGTCTTTGCTGGAGGGAATACAAGTAGAACAATAGGGGAAATGAATGACAAATATTTGTGAGGGATCTAGTGAGATGTGTAGGGATCCACAGGAAAGAAGACTTGTGATAGATTTGGAGAAACAAAATCTCAAAGAGACTCTAGAATATGAGTCTTGAAGAAAGGTACATGCCAGGTTATCAATTTTTTGTTTATTTATATATTTAGAAGGATTTTTGTTTGTTTTGTTTTGTTGTTTATAAAGAAGGTGGTCAACTCAAGGCAATATGAACTCAGCAAGAAAGTGGGACACAACATCCAAAAACAAAAAACAAGAAAAAGAGTTCATGCTGTGCAGTCTGAGGACTGAAGACATTACTCAGTAATATTCCTACAATGTAGAATTCAGACTGAAATAGAAGGGGTATTGTTGGTTCTTATGGTTACAAGGGCATAATTACCTTCTAATGAAGCATCAGTCCCCACCACAGTGAGAAGAAAGGAGATTAAATATGGCATCCAAGTCAGTTCAAACTGGCAACAGCTGGATGAAATGTTAGGCAATGAGAGAAGGAACTATTTCCCTTCACCAGAAAGTTCCCTGCTGCTGATAGGTAAGCATGAGGCCATTATGAACTGAGGATGCCATTGCCATTACCTATTTGGACATATGTAAGTTCCTATTGATGATACCCACACTTGCCAAGCTCCATGAGAAGAAGCCTGTCTCAGTACTGTTTCATAGTAATGACAGAGCCTTCCAATGCAGGATTGATCACTGTGCACACAAGGGTTGGATGTCTATCTAATGTAGCACAGGCCCTGAAGGAGCTTGAAGCACAGAGCAGTTTCATTTGTTCTTTGTCTGGAGGAACACAAAAGGAAGGACATAACAGACTAAATTGGAGCATTTTAAGTCTTTCAGATAAGATAACTCCAGTAGCATATTGCCATTTTAATTTATTTATCATCATACATTAATTGCACAGATAGGTTTTATTATGTCATTTTCATATATAGACACAATACATTTTCATTATACTCACTGTTCTGCTGTCACCCTCTTTTGCACCTCTCACACTTCCACTGTCTTCTTCCTGTTATTGTTGTTATACTCCAATGAGTTTCATTATAGTTGTTTACAAAAGTGTGGGTGAGAGTTTATTTAAAAAGAATATCAGCACCTTGCCAGTGATTATCCCACTGAAGAAAATATCTCCATCTTCAATCAATTATTGTGTGGATAAATCCTCAGAGAGTGGTAGGGAAGGACCCCTCCCTACCCCCAGGTTGTTCAAGAGCACAATCTCATGAAGATATTCTGCATGTAATAACTTTTGTAGTGATATTTTTTTACATTTTGAACATAATAAAATGGAAAATTATTTTTAAGTTTCAAAACAAAGCTTTTTATGGCATTTCCACCTAGCATTATATCTGTGTGATCTGGTCATTACTCATCAGAGAAAATGAAAACATTAATGTGTGTCTTTGTTTTGTAAATGTGTTCTAAAATGTGAAAATCAACAGCTGGCTTGTTATTCTAA
The DNA here is from genome assembly GCA_030556225.1 of Cricetiscus sungorus. Classification (NCBI taxonomy): domain Eukaryota; kingdom Metazoa; phylum Chordata; class Mammalia; order Rodentia; family Cricetidae; genus Cricetiscus; species Cricetiscus sungorus. The sequence continues at coordinate 18,675,350 of JANBXA010000491.1, read as the reverse complement.
CACCCTAGTTGGCAACCTGTTGTCTCAAGAACCAAATCCAGCCCATCATGTATTTCTATAAGTAAAGCCTTATTCAACATATTCATAGGTGTGTCTATTACTATATTGGGTGAAGCAGCATTTGTAGGACTCACATAGACTATCTGCATCATCGCCAGAGACAAAGGTAGTAGTTTGTCTGTGCAATAAGTAGGAGTCATATTGTTATCTTTAAATGTCCACATTTTAATTTCTAAATGTCATTGACCAACCAAAGGAAATGGGAATTTGAAAAAGTATTGATTCATTACCTATGTATTGAAAATAGATGAGCCTGAAGCATCTTATGGCAATGAAAAAGCAAGTTTGCAAAAGACAGAACACTTCAAAAGACCCAGGATACACTAACAGAGCTCGGGGGTCAAGGCTGAAACACATGGAGGAGTAAAATACATGATGATAAAATTGAATTGAAACCCAAAGATCAAAACTGTATAGCTGTAACTAAAACCACATTGCAAACATGCAAAAGAAATGTGGGAAATAGAAAATCACCCTTAGAATAATATAATCATAATTACCCAGGGGTAATTCACTAATGAATTCTGAGTATAGTGGAAAAACAACTAATGAATAATGGATTATTTTCAGGTATGCACGCTACCTCTCAATATAAGATAACTCAAAATATATTTTGTACTATACTTAAAATGGAAACACACCACACACACACACACACACACACACACACACACACACACACACACACGGATATACCATCTTAACAAGGAATCAAAGTTAAAATCACCAGTGAAGGCTGTTGTTCCTACTTTTGATATGATCCACTGAGTAGGCCATTAAATAGGGATTCTTGTTAAATATACCAAGTTGGTCTAATAGCAAAAGAAATGGCAGACAAATACCCAGTATCAGTATGTGAACAGTACGATCCTAAAACTTCAAGACCGCAAAAGACAAGGAAACAAATGGACTATCACAGTCTAGGCCATAGTGACGATATGCCTGGCAGCAATGTGGAAGAAAGGGGACATGGTGGAAAAGGCACTAAGCTAGGAATTCTATCACAATGTGCACCCCTTACTTCTAGTTACTGCAATATAACATCAGTGAGAACTGAATAAAGAGGATGCAGAAACTCCATTCTAATTTTATGAAGTTCTGTGAATCTAAAGTTACCTTAAAATAAAAGGTAAAACAGCTATGTTTGAGGGAAGATGGTTTCCTGATTAAGAGAAATGAAAACATACTGTATTTTATAGTGACAACATCTCTGGATTGTAGTTGCATTAATAGCATAGAATCTCCAGATGGCGAAAGAACACAATTACCATTATAGTGTTTCTAAGTATTAATGGAAGAAGTTTCCTTGACTTTCACTTTCAGAGTTTTAAAGCAAGGGAGGCTTTAATTGAGAAGGAGAAGGGGAACATGGCAAGACTGCCTGCTTCCCTTGGGTCTTCAGAGCCAGATAGTCTGTTCATGTTCTGACTTCATGAGGACCTAGCCCTGGAGACAGATAGGCAGGTGAAAAGCTGAACTATGGGAGCAGAAAGGTTTCCTTCCTTCCTTTTCCCTGCAGAAGGCAATTTTTATCTTTCATGCTGAAAAGGATGAGGTTTCTGTGTGTAGCATATGTAAATCACAGACTCCACTTGGAAGGCATAATACATACTGGAATATAAAATGTGAAAATAGACGGTATGCTAAAACACCAATTAGAAAGGTAATATGGGGTTTATTACAAGCATAGGCAATTATATAAGTTATATTTTAAACTTTCTATTAATACTGGAAAACATTTCAAAGTAAAATACATAGTAACATACTAATTTCAATTATGGCAAAAATTCAGTGAGTGTTTTATGTGAACAACACTCTGCTATTCATTACTGGGGAAAATAGAGGGAGAAAAGCAAAAACGTATATGGTCCCTGTCTTTAAACTGCTCACAATCTTTGGAAGTAACAAATCATCCCCACAAGAGTAAGAATCTTTAAATAAGAAAATGCTTCATTAATACAAGGGGACAGATATTTGAAAAGCCCAGGCTTTCTCACAGAGGGAACACTCAGTCCTAGTGTCACTGATGAAGGGTCAACTTCTCATGTCCACTGAAGAGGACAATAAAAATGCCAGATTGTTATCTTTACCTAGAAAATTGAGCAATCCACCACAGAAGAGAAAATCAAGACCCTTCTTACTTTGCTCACATGCATTTAGTCAACCTAAAAAGTACAAAGTGCCATTTTAAAGAATTAGAATCTTTAAAAATGCCCTTCTCTACATAATAGGCAATGTTCTCAGAACCAATAAAAATAATTCAACTAAATCACAAACTTAAACTTTGCCTAGATTAAAATTTCATGAGTCTTGCTTGAAAAACTAAATTGGAGCAAGCAAAGCATAGGCAATTAATGGAAGTATAGAGTATAGAAGATGCACACATGTCAGACGTCCCTAAACTTGAATGAAAACAATTTCATCATTGTTGTCACTAAACATCAAATGAACATTTAGCATTTCCATTCTTATAAACTCTAGCAATAAAACAAAGGGAGTAGCATGCCAATATTTTGAACTCAGGGACAATTTTTATGTAATCTTTCCATAGTTACCAACAGTTACAAATCCTGTGGTCCACTCAGTTACTTCTTCCGCATGAGAACAGTAGAGATTTCCATGAGATGTTATTCAATCTATTCTTTATATTACTACACAACACCTTTTTCATTATAAAACATAGCTAGTTCATTTGGAATCCTGTATCACATAGTAAAGAAAATTTATAATTTATTCTAGGAAAGAGTTTATAATCTTCACTAAGATATGAAACATCAGAGAATAAGGACCTCTGAACATGGAGATCTAGGTCAGTGGTAGAGCACATGTGACTGACACATAGAAGGCCCTGGGTTTGATCTCCAGTACTGAAAAAGTAAAAGTAAGAACCAATGGATTGGGGTTGGTGAGGAGGCTCAGCAAAAAGTATATTCTACATTTGGAAGATCAAGAGTCCAATCCTCTACACCCATATCAGGGTCCAACTCCAGGTTGGGGGAAGAGGTAGCATCCATTTTTGGCTTCATAAACACAGACATACACACACACACACACACACACACACACACACACACACACACACACACACACACATATATATATATATATATATATATATATATATATTTTAAATCTACCAAAAGAGAACTACTGAACTATTAAATGAACTATGTTGATCCCATTATGAAATTAAAATCAACTCTGATAGAAACTAGCTTGTGCCAGAAGCACGTGTCCAGTATGATATGATGTGTATGTATACCATATGCTCTTTATTTTATGAACTATCTATATTGCAATATCTTCAAGTGCTGTCATTACAAATGGTAAGGGTCAAATGACTCAGCAGGCTGACCTCAAACTTCCACATACCCACCATGGCACATGCATGTGCACACACCACAAACACAGTAAATATTTAATCTGAGGAGAGACATGAAAATTACGATAACCCATGTGTTCAGGAATGGAGAAGATGAGCAGGACTCAAGAAGATGACAAAGATATTGCATATTTAGCTATCCCATATTGTTTGTTTTATTTCAAAAACTCACTTTGAATTATTGGTATACTTTAAAGGTTTGTAATCTTTACATTTCCAACTTCGTTGTTTGGGCCTTAGCAGTGGGCAAGTGAGCTTTCCAGTGAGGAAAATCCATGATAAATCACACAAAACAGGACCAAATGAGCAAGAGGCCATCAAGGCTCTTAGTGGCCATCCAGGCTAGAAGTATGTCTCTCCAATTAGGTCTGGAGCCAAGACTTAAGTTCTAGATTCCTAGTCACTGACTCTGTGGATAAGCCAGCCCCTGGGACTTCAGAACAATGGAAAATCTCTCCTGCTTATGAAGTAGGTAGGTTTCTAAATGAGCTATATACAGGGCAGAGGCAGAGACAATTAGATCACTGTGAAGGAGACCTATCAGATAGCCTGCCTCAGACTATAGGAGAAAGGACTTCAGCTGAAAATGCCAGCTCTGTCTAGGAATACAGGTGAACCTGGTAAGTTTTGTGGTGTAAGCTTTTCATGGAAACTCTTGATTAATTTGAAAAATATGGACATGCTTGTGTGTGAGAGAAATTAGTAACCCATCATCCCCCTTAAAACCCCCAATCACCAATCATTTCTTTCCTGTCCTTTCCCCTTATGTCCACTCTCCTTTCCGATCCCTCCTCACCTCCTTCCTCCCCACTACCTCCTTTCATTTGCCTTTGCCCCAAAAGTACTATGTAATTCATCTTTCCTGGGAAACCATACTATGTAGTAATATTAAAAGCAAGAATGGTCTTACTCTTTTCAAAATTAATGGCTCAAGTCTCTGAGAACTTACTTTCTAAAATCACTTTAGAAAATATGTCAAAGACCAGACAATTTAAGCCATTCCTGTGTTGGAGGGAAAACTCAAATGCTGTCATGCAGTTTACACTGGAAGTGTGCACCTTCAATTACAAGTATGAACACACAGCACTGGATACACTTTGAAACACCTCTGAGGTCTCACCATCATAAAAAAAATCTGTTGATGGCTTGTGATGCTGCCAGAGACCCTCAGTTATACCATATGTACATGGACTCTGTACCTTCTCTCCCACTTAATTGTGCCATAAATATTTCCTTCCTATCTGTAGATCGATTACAGGCAATGAATGCCAGTTCACATCATGTGAGACACAAATCAAGCTGTAGACCCTGTAAGATCATTTTCTTGGCCAAATTCCCAGACACTGTGCTTGAGCTGCACTTCCATCATGCTTCCAGGGTTAGTGAGTGTATGCTTCTAAGTGACACTCTGTGTATTTTATGCCAAATTTACAAGTTGCCATGTCCTCAGATATACAAGTGAACATCAGAATGAGATTTTATTTTAATATTCTAAATTCACTCTCTTTTGCAACTTTCCTTTTTAGGTTTACCTCAATGGACAGTTTTTTCAAATTTCATCTCTCCAGAAAGTTTAGAGTTTACTCTTTCCTTACAGTGTGCTGGCTGAAAAATACCAGTTAAGAGTCACAGTTGGCAAAGACATATTCCTTCCGCTCCAGACTTTAACATACCTCAATGAAAATTGCAGCTGGCTTGCAGATGTACCAAAGGAAGCAGCTCACTCATTGACTTTGCTCTGTTTTATGAAGTCTTTGCCAATTCCTTTTGGATACACTAGCACAGTTTCTTCTTTCTTAAACTACAGGGGTGTCCATTCCACATTGTGAATTTGTTTGATATCAATGACAGGAATATCCCTGCCTTAAAGGTATTATCTTTGAAATTGAGTTGGGTTTCATGCCAAGAAAGGGATCAAGAAAAGGTAACAACTAGAGAAGAAATGAAACTCCACGTGTAAAGTATTAAGTACAGAAATAGCCAACAGTGAAGATGCTGAATAGAAAGGTGACTTTTCAAGTTTCATTTCAGCCCTGAGATGCTTTGTGCATTGGATTAAAAGTGATAATTTCTTGCAGCATGAATGCCTAAGTGATCTCCTCCTGAAGGAAAAAGGGCACTAAGAATCCTGTTTTTCAGACTTAAATTCAAAGCACATGCAACTCAAAGGAATTTAGTGATTTCTTTGCTCTAGGGCTTTATTTGGATACCAAACTCCTTGACCATTTTTTCCATGGAAACAAAGTTAAAGAATTTAGGTTATGAAAAATTTTATCAGAGATCTACTAAAATCTAAGTTGATTGGAAATTTTGAGAATAAATTTTGGACTGACATTTTGTCTCTTTCAAATCATATCTTTGTATCCTTCATACTCTGGGTATCAGAAATATTTTCAAGTGCAAAGACAGCCTAAGCATATGTGACTGTAAGTCATTTGACTCCCAAGTTTAATGAGGCACTTTACTGGAAGAATAGAGCCCAGGTAGAACTTTGCCATGAAAGATTTCCTCTTCAAACAAGCCAAGACATGAAGGAATATTATCAAAAAGTCTGAATCCCAAAAATTTCCAGCATACACATCACACAAGGAGAGTAATTTTAACTTTGGTTAAACAGATGATGCCTACATAAAACAGGAAGTTTTAGATTTTTATTAAAGTAATAATAGCAATAAAGTAAATTAACATCCTGGGAAAATTTTCAATGTTAAGTTCAGTTACATCCTATGATTTTTCTTTCCTTTTGTATCTATTTTACTCTCATTAAAATTCTTAATTAAAAACCTGTAATTATGTTTTATCTTATTCATACTCTTACAGAGTTTAACCTGTATATGTCCTTTGTTCTTTGGACCTAATATGCAAATAGGGTTGCTTTAGGACAGAATATACTTGTATAGAAAGAAAAAGTATGTTTAAGCAGTTTATTTGTATTATTTCTCTTACTTAGTGGGTTTTCAAACTGCATCTAGATTGATGAATTTTATTATACTTGTTTGATTTTCATTGTGTGCCTCTCATATTAAAATATCACAGTTATTTGATTATATAGCTTACCCCTTTGCTCATGAATTTTCAACATAAATTTGCATTTCAAGCATTATATATATATATGTATATATATATACATATATATATATATTTTATTATTTTACATATTGATCCCAGTCCCCTTTCCTTCTCTCCTTCCCATGTCCCCCCAATGTCCCCTACCATCACATTCCCCAGCGATTCCAAAGAGAGGGTGATGCTTTCCAGGAAGGGTCATCAAAATTCCCTCCAGTCTCTAGGCTAAGGGGGGTATCCCTCCTTGGGTAATGTGCTCCCAAAGTCCTTTTGTGTATCAGGGATACATCCAGCTTCCACTGTCAGAGGTCCCTTAGACTGCCCAGGCCTTCTAACTGAGACACATGTTCAAGAGTCTGAGTCAGTGTAGTGCTGGTTTCCCAGCTAACAGTCTAGGGGTCCATGAGCTCCCCCTTTGTTCAGGTCAGCTGTCTCTGTGGGTTTATGTAGCCTTGTCTTGACCCCTCTTGTTATCACTCCTCCCTCTCTGCACCTGGATTCCAGGAGTTCAGCTCAGTGTTTAGATGTGGGTGTCTGCTTCTGTTTCCATCAGCTACTAGAAGAGGGCTCTTTGATGGCATATAAGTTAGTTATCAATATCATTATCAGGGAAGGGCATTTAAGGTAGCCTTTCCACTGTTGCTCAGATTGTTAGTTGGGGTCATCCTTGTAGGTCTCTGGACATTTCTCTACAGTCAGTTTTCTCTTCAAGCCTATAATGGCTCCCTCTCTTATAGTATCTCTTTTTTGCTTGTTTGTTTTTGTTTTAGGTTTTTTGTTTTGTACTCTTGTCTATTCGTTTCCTGACTCAATCTTCCTGGTCCCACATGTTCTCCTGTCCTCCCCTTCTCTTTCTTCTAACTCCCACTCCACTCACTGCCACCTCACTCCCAATATGCTTAGGAGATCTTGTTCCTTTCCCCTTCTGTGAGGGACATTGTATGAAACTCTTAGGTTCCTCTTTATATCCTAGTTTCTCTGGTGGCATAAATTATAGGCTAGTGATCCTTTGTTTTATGTCTAAAATCCATATATAAGTGAGTATATACCATCTTCCTCTTTTTGTGACTGGGTTACTTCACTCAGGATGGTTTCTTCAAGTTCCATCGCCTGCAAATTTGAAGATTCCATTGTTTTTTTTGTTGTTGTTGTCGTTGTTTTTTCTTTTTTCTTTTTTATTTTTCTGCTGAGTAGTATTCCATTGTGTAAACGTACCACATCTTCTTTATCCATTTTCCAGTTGAGGGGCATCTAAGTTGCTTTCAGATTCTTGCTATTGCAAATAATGCTTCTACAAGCATAGCTGAATAGATCTATTCATTGCATGGATGTGAATCATTTGGGTATGTGCTTAAGAGTGCAATTGCCAGGTACTATGATAGACTTATTCCCCTTTTCCCGAGGAACTGACAAACTGATTTCCAAAATGGCTGTACAAGTTCGCACTCCCACCAGCAGTGGAGGAGTGTTCCTTTTCTCCACAGCCTCTCCAACAAGCTGTCATTGGTGTTTCTGATTTCAGCCATTCTGACAGGAGTAAATTGGTATGTCAGAGTTGTTTTGATTTGCATTTCCTGGATGGCTAAGGATGTTGAGCACTTTCTTAAGTGTCGTTCAGCCATTTTGCATTCCTTCATTGAGAATTCTCTCTTCAGTTCTATACCCCACTTTTTAATAGGGTTATTTGGTGTTTTGGTGACAAGTTTCTTGAGTTCTTTGTATATTTTGGAGATCAGCCCTCTGTCAGATATAGGGTTGGTGAAGATCTTTTCCCAGGCTGTGGGCTGCTGTTTGGTCTTGTGGACAGTGTCCTTACAGAAGCTTCTGAGTTTCAAAAGGTCCCATTTATTAATTGTCAATCTCAGTGTCTGTGCTACTGGTGTTATGTTCTGGAAGCAGTCTCCTCTACCAATTTGTTCATGGGTACCTCCTTCTAAGAGGTTCAGTGTGGCTGGATTTATGTTGGGGTCTTTGATCCATTTTGACTTAAGTTTTGTGCATGGTGATAGACATGGGTCTATCTGCAGTCTTCTACACACCATCATTCATTTGTGCCAGCATGATTGGTTGAAGATGCTTTTCTACTTCTATTGTATAATTTTACCTGTTTTGTCAAAAATCAGGTGTTCATAGGTGTGTGGGTTAATGTCAGGATTTTTGATTAACCATTGGTCTACCTGTCCATTTTGTGGCAATACCAAGCTGTTTTCAGGACTATAGATCTATAGTAGACTTGAAGTTGGGGATGATGATGCCTCCTGAAGTTCCTTTATTGAACAGAGTTGTTTTGGCAATACTGGGTCTTTTGATTTTCCATATAAAGCTGAGAATTATCATTTCAAGGTCAGTGAAGATTTGTGCTGGGATTTTGATGGGGATTGCATTGAATCTGTAGATTTCTTTTGGCAAGTTTGCCATTTTTACTATATTTATCCTACCTTTCCAAGAGCAAGCAGGTATAGCTATCCTAATATCTAACAAGTTAGACTTCAAACAAAAATCAAGAGATGAAAAAGGTCTGCCTTTGAAGCTTAGATGTGTTTCTTTTATGCAGCAGAAGGATCAATTCTGTCTTCGTATCCATTCTGTTACCCTGTGTTTTTTTATAGGCAAATTAAGTCCATTAATATTGAGGGAAAGTAAGGACCATTGATTGTTAATTCTTATTTTAGATTTGTTGTTGGCGGTGATATTGTGAGAATAGTTGCCCTGCTTTTTTTTGGGGGGGTTCTGCTAAATTGGGATTATCTATTGCCTATGTCTTTGTGAGTGTAGTTAACGTCCTTGGGTTGGAGTTTTCCTTCCAGAACTTTCTGTAGGGCTGGATTTGTGGATATCTATTGTGAAAATCTGGCTTTGTCATTGAATATCTTGTTTTCTCCATCTATAGTGATTGAGAGTTTTTCTGGATGTAGTAGCCTGGGCTGCCATCATGGACTCTTATTTGTAGAACATCTATCCATGACCTTCTGGCCTTGAGAGTTTCCATAGAAAAGTCAAATGTAATTTTGGTAGATCTCCTTTATATGTTATCTGATCTTTTCCCTTCGCTGCTCTTTCCTTATTCTGTATGTTAGATGTTTAGATTATTATATGGCAAGGTGTTATTTTTATTTTGGTCCAGTCTATTTGGTGTTTGGTATGCTTCTTGTACTTTTATAGGTATGTCCTTCTTCAGATTTGGAAAGTTTTCTTCAATGATTTTGTTGACTATGTTTTCTGCACCTTTGAGATGTGATTCTTCACCTATTTCTATGCCTAATATTCTTAGGTTTGATCTTTTCACTGTGTCCCACATTTCCTGGATGTTTTGTGTTAAGGATTTGTTGGATTTAAGATTTTCTTTGGTCGATGAGTTTATTTGCTCTAGTTTATCTTTGGGGCCTGAGATTCTCTCTTAGATCTCTTGTATTCTGTTGGTTATGATAGAATCTGTAATTCCTGATCTTTCTACCAGTTTTTTTTTTATTTCCAGCATTTCCTCAGTTTGTGTTTCTTTATTGTCTCTATTTCAGTTTTCAGGTCTTGAACTGTTTGAATTGTTTCTTTCATCTATTTGATTGATTCTTCTTGGCTTTACTTACTTTCTTTAAGAGATTTGTTCATTTCTTGTATTTTTTGCTTCGTCTTTCCCTCTATTTCTTCTAATTTTTGTTTGTTTTCTCTTCAATTTACTTAATGGATTTTCTCATATCATCTTTGAGAGCCTCTATAATTTTTATGAAGTTATTATTTTAAGCTGATCTCTTCTGCTACATATGCTTTGGTGTGTTCAGGTCTAGTTGGTGTAGAGTCCCTAAATTGTGGTGGTATCATTTTGGTCTTTCTGTTGTTGGGTCTTCTCTTGTATTGTAGTCTTCCCATCACTTCTTCCCATGGGTGCAGATGGAGTCTTTCTCTCTCTCTCTCTCTCTCTCTCTCTCTCTCTCTCTCTCTCTCTCTCTCTCTTTCTCTCTCCTGATTTTCTGGTGGGTGTAGGTGAGTCAGGAGTTCAATGTCTGTGACTCTGGATGATCCTGGCTCTCTTAGAGGTCTCTGGCAGTTGGCAGGCAATGGGGCCCAATGATTATGTGAGTCGCACGTGGATAGGTGCATCTACTATGCTCAGAGCTGATCCAAGAAGTTCAAAAAAGGTAGAGGGGATTTAATGCCCAAACTGAGCAGTGGACCCAGCAGGAACAATAGTGAGGGGAATGCATTATATGTATATTACTTATAAAATCTTAGAATTTTTTGCTGATATTATGGTAGGAAATTATATTAAAATTATATACATTAATTGTATATTATTTGTATACATTCATTTTGATAGAGAAATTTATCAAGATTTCTTCTATAACCTTGCTTTGCTGAAGTGAGGTACAAAGTATTAATATTCATAATTTATAAGTTACTGATATTCACAATGATAATTCATAATCATAAGTAACTGAAAATATGTAGCTTCCTTTTTTTGTAACTTCTGTTCTAAAACATTTTAAAAGTGCATTGCCTGAGCTGAGTCATTCTCTCTACTCCTCAGTTAAGGTGTTGCATGACAGTGGGGACATCATAAAACTGTGGAGAAGTAGTGTTCTGATGAATATGTCTCAATTCTACAATGTTACTATAGTGTAACTACCATTCTACAGTGTTACTATAACTGGTTCAGGAAGGAAAAGGAGAAACTTTTGTTCCCAGGCATGTATCCTACACATCAGGTTGGCTGGGGTTCACTGCCACAGCTGGAAGCTGGAAGCAGGTGTTATACCCATCAGGCTGCATCTCTTCTCACATTACCAGCATTTCTCTCTCTAATAGGCTTTGTGTTTGTTGTTGTTATAGTCATTCTTTTGTTGTTGTTGTTGTTTTTGTTGTTGTTATTTTGGTTTGATTTTGTCTTATGTGAAATTTTCCTGAGGAGATATGGGAAAAACATCTTCTCACCTCAGGTTTGAAGGAGAGAGACAGAGACAGACACAGAGATATTGACAAATACACAGAGAAATAATTCCACCCAAAGCTGTCTTGATAAAACTTGAGGTTAAATAGGATTATTTCCAGCAACTTGTGGAGCAACTGAGAGGTAATAATTTTTCTTTACACCTAGCAATAGTTAACTGTCTATATAACATCAGAGTAATGTGGGTCTCATGAGCCCTTTTCCTTCTCCAGTGGAGGAAATTTAATAGCCACAATCTTGTGCAAGTGTCATTCATGTAGTCACAACACTCGGCAGTTCAAGAGAAAATGCTGCAAATGCCCAGAAGATGGCCACTCCATTATATGGCTTTGGTGAAAGACAGTGGGGTATAATTGATGTATTCATTTTTTCCCTTTTAGTACTTAACTAATTATTTAGTCTAATAAAGTAGACAAATGACTATTTAGTTTATTGTTGTTGTGAAGGGCAATGAGCTGTACCAAGTAAATGTGATATATAGTCACGATCAATGCTTAGAGACTTGTCTGCTACTGATTTCATAACATGAGCTGTTAAAGCTTTTTAATGTTTATGGTGTGTGTGGGTGTTTGTTTTCATATGCCATAGTGTATTAGTTGAGATAAAATGTGAGTTCTGAAGATTGGACACAGTCACTAGGCTTGGCAATGACCCTGTTTTTCCACTGAGCCATCTCACTACTCACTGACAAAACTCAATATTTTTTAATGGTAAAGAATAGATTGCAAAATGTATGTGCTGCTTTGTAGATTGAAAACATTCAGTTTTCCCCCTAACATCATGTCTGGTATGTTTAAAAGTAAGTTAGTTGTGTTCACTCTGAAGCATCAATAAAGTTCAAGGAAACATATGCTCTCTAGGCTTCTCAGATACCTATTTTAAAATTTCAGTCCTGTGTTACAGCTCAGAAGGAAAGGTATTCTGGAGGTCAGTAGACAGGGAAAGCCACAAAAAGCACACCATACAACAAATCTCAGATATGAGACTCATTAAGAAAGAGAGAGAGAGAGAGAGAGAGAGAGAGAGAGAGAGAGAGAGAGAGAGAGAGGGTGGCTGACTGCATGGGAACTAAGCAAGAGAGAAGGCTTATATAGGGTTTCTTGGAAGGATGTATATTTCCAGATTACCCTGGAATTGTAGGGGTCATATAGTCTAATCTTGGGTCATTCCATTCTTTTCAGGGATTCTTTTCTTTAAGACAGTGTCTGGCCATTTTTCCACCTGGGGGTAAGTGTCTAAGGGGTACTGGCTAGCTATTTCAGCTCCTCAGGGGTAAAGCCTGACTGTTGGAGCTCCTCAGAGGCAGGAAAAACCACCCTGCTGTTTCATTGTGATTAGCCAACAAGCCCTATAGTTTTCTGTCACCATCAATTTTCTGTCAGCCTAGTCCCACAGCTGTGTCAGTCCCAAATAACACACACTGCTATTGGCCAGTGTCTAGCTCTGTCTTAAATATTAATTCATAATACTAATAGATATAATACCAATATTTGTATTTCTACATGGATTATCTTACCAGGAAGATTGGTGTCCTGTCCTCCTGAGTTCACATCAAGACTCTTCTCTCCTACCTTTCCCAAAATCCCCCTTGTCTCCTAGTCCGGCCTCTCTTGCTTTCCTACTGGCCAACAGTGCTTTATTCATTAATCAATAAGAGAAACATATTTACAGAATGACATCTCCCATCCATTTTCCTTTAGTCGTTGAAATTATCTTCAGAAATGTGGGAAAACTAAAGAACTAGCATTCTTTGGGTTTGTTTTCTGACTTCTGTATCTCTGTCGTCATTGAAACATTGAAACAGTTGCTGACATGCGATCCTTCCATGAGAATCAACTTCATGCTTCCATGTGACAGGTCAAGACAGTGAAGAAGTTCCTCCATCGTGCATTCTTGCTGAGGCCATTTTAGGTTTGACTATAATTTGATCTCCTTGATGAGAAGCCCTGAGGGAAATTACCCAACTGTATTCTAATAACTTGAGGACAAGATGCCCCAGCTAACTTACCTTAAGTTTTGTACACTGCCTGCTTGTGAAGAAGCCCCTGCAGCTGCTGAGACAGGTGGCAGGACATAGTAATGTTGTGCTTATTCTGGAAGTGCAATGCAACGCTTAGGTCACCAAACAGCTGAGTGTAGTACCAGCTGGCTGTAATAAGGACTTTTAATTAGCTATACTCTGTGTCTGCATGCGCCTCTCTGCTGTGCTTCCTGAAACATTTTGGAGATCCAGCATAAGCCCATGAGACAGCACTCCAAGACTCAGGGACCTTGGGACTCCTGGGAATACTGAAGAAAACACCAGCTAGACAGGGCTTCTTTTGGGTGCTTACCTAGAGAGGTTCCTGGGCCTGGGAAAGTCTTTTCTGACTGACTCACTACTGCTGCTGCTGCTGAGTGATCCAGAGGCACTTCAATGCCACCACCCATAAGGAAAGAATAAAGAAAGTCTGAACATTTCCAGAGGTAAGTTTGGTCAATAGGAGATGCCATCTGGTTAGGACACAAGAGGGATGATTAGACACAACTGTAAATCCTGTGTTTAAGATCTGTATGAGACATCATTGAACTCCTTTGTTCAGTTCAGGTTTAAGAATCTGTGATGGCCTGTGGTGATAGTTTATTTATTATCTACCAAATAAAACTTGCTGGAAGATCAGAATACAAAATTAGCCATACTAGTTAGCCATAGAAGACAGGCAGTGGTGGTACATGCCTTTAATCCTAGCACTAAGGAGACAGAATCCGATGGGTCTCTGTTAGTTCAAGGCCACTCTGGACTACATGAAATTGTTCCAGTCCAAAAGAGAAATAGAACTCACACAAAGGTGATCACAGCACTTGGAGTGACACACTAATCCCAGCACTAAGGAGGTAGAGACAGAAGTGATAGGGCTGGGCAGAGAGAGGAATATTAGGCAGAAGGAGACAAGAGATGCAGTCTGAGAAGCAGTGTGGTCTGAGGACAGGATCACCCCTTCAGTCTAAGCATTGATAGAGGTGAGAACTCTCTAGTGGCTGGCCTCTTTGCTTCTCTTATCTTCAGCATTTACCCCAGTATCTGACTCTGAGTTTTAGTGTTAAGAACAATTAGAATTTGTGCCATTAGTATTAAGAACAATTAGAACAGTGGCCATTCCTGGTTTCCATTACTGTGTGTCTCTGTATGATTTTTTCCCTCTGTGTTTCTGTTTATTCTATTGGGTGGAGAAATAGACCTTAAATGGAAGGGGGAGTGAGCCACCCTGAGACTATTGCCACCATGGATCATGAGTAAAACACAGGATTTCCAATAGGTTCGGGAACCATGACAGACCACCCACTTATGTTGTGCTGCCTCCTTTCAGTGGCAACTGTGACTGTGCCATTGTGACCAGTTGCTGCTGTTACTATGATGAACACCAGCAGCTCTTGAGCCTTGAAGGTAGCTGCCTTTTTCCCTGTAATAATCAATGGCTTTCTCTGTTGTGAGGCATATGCATGTACATGTGCATTTGAACACACACACACACACACACACACACACACACACAGAGAGAGAGAGAGGGGGGGGGGAATTAAGACCTGTACCCTTTTGTTGGAGACCTAAATCCTGTTGTCTCTGGTAGGTGGGTCACCCAGAAGAATTCCCCTCTGCTCTCTGAGTCCTGCCCAAAAAAAAAATTGGAAATGGACTTCCCATTTTGTGGCTTCCAAGCACTAGCTGCAGGATTATTTAGACTCTTGATTCCTGCTTTCAGACCTGGGGTCCTGGTTCTGTTCTCTGTGTGCAGCTAGAGAAGGCCTCAGAGTACACAAAGGGAAGAATTCTCTGCTCCCTCCATTGCCTGTCTAACCAGCTGGCTGCATGCCAGGAAGGGGAGTTATTATATAATAAAGCTGGGTGTGTGCATGGGAGCAATGGACGTGAGGAGGGGATAGAAGTTCAACACTGATTATAGTTTATGTCTGTTTCTCTACCAGTAATTTGTATAATGGAAGACCCAAATCCCTCCAGTGTTGAAGAAGCCACAGGACTTTATCAGCCTGTTGGAAACTGTTTTAAGGTAAGGGGGCTTTAGACATTGCTTATTTGTTTGTTTTGTTTTTTCACAAATCATTATCTGGAGAATTAAAAAGTAGCAGCCAGAAATCATAGTAGCCAATTTAAGGTAGGTGAGGCCCTGCTGGGTTCCTGGAAAGGCTCTGTGAGATACACTGGATGTTAATCCCCACAGACTCAGGAGCTCCTCCAAGCTAGTAAGTCACTAACATTGTCTTTGTTGTGCAACCAGCCCCAGACATAAGGAGAACCCTCCTGAAATCAGACAGATTTGAGGGAATGAAATGGGTACCAAATCAGAAATTGCTCAGAAAGCTTACAGCAGCCAAAATTCAACTGAAGACAGAGAAGGAAACTCTCCCATGCAGTGATCACTACCCTTGGGTGTAACGAGTCTTGTGAAAGCAGACAATACAGGGAATGAAGGAAATAGACCAGAGGAGATGCAGGAACTCTGTGGCTCTGTTGGAATTTAGTCAAAAATATCCACAAAACATCCTTTTCTGTCGTGTAGATGGCCTCCTCATGATTCCAGTCACTGAGGTGAAATGTGAACAAGAAACAGAGGTACTTTGTAGAGGCCTTCCAAGCCCTCGGGTGCTGAGAGCCTTGCTCCACATAGGTTTGATGACCCGGAATGTATGTGTGAAGTGGGTGCAATGAAGAAACTGTGACCACCTGGTTTTCAAAACTGTGGCTCCAGATAGTCTAGGCTGATTTTATTTATACAGTTTTAATGGTTTACATGAACAGTTTATAATCAGGTTTTTTCCTTTAAGTTTCTAAAATTGGTTACAATAATCACCAGTTTGTTTCTTTGCATTATTCGCCTTCTGTCACCAAAATTTCCTACCCAGTAAGGATTACCTATTTAATCTATAGTTCTAATTTGGAAGCATAAGCAATGTTGTAAACCACAAAGGAAGTTTTCTAACTAGGCACATCTACAGGTAGAACAGTGTGCCCAGGTGACACCATTTGTGGTTACAGAGTCATGTACAGTGAGGGAATTTTGTCTCTAGTGGTTAATATTAACATCTGGTAGGGTCAGGGTTCTCACAATCAACTCACCAGCACAAGATCAATTCATTCTATTTCTGTCCTCTACCATCTCCTCTGGGGATATTCCAGGTTTCCCCATTTATCCTATAGGCAACATAACTTGGAAACTTACTCGTAATAGTTAACACTGTTTACACCTTGTTTTTGTGCCCTTCTCCCTTAAGTTCTTGTGGTGTTGACACAGTTATTAAAAATGTAAGGACTGTGGGTTTCTATGATTCTACTTCATTCCCTGTGTCTAGAGTGCTCTCCAAGACTCTTATAGTTAAAACCATTCTTCCCAGAGCAGTTATCCAAAAATATAATATTAAACTTCATGACCTACTGTGACTTATTTGGGCCAGTGGTATGGCTTGCATGGTGAAAGCCAGGAAGTAGGTAGCACATGTGCTCCTGAGGTCATGCCTAGAATAATGCAGTAAAGTGTCTAGAGGATTTGTCACATGGGTCAGGGTCTCCAGGATCTTCCCATGATGAGAGCCATTCATGCCATTCTCAGGCCTTGTTCCCCAAAGAAGTCACATGGCTCCTACCACTAAAGTACACAGGTTCAGCCAAAAAGGCTCAGCTGTGTGTCCCTCAAGTCACACGCCTAGGCTACAACCCAAGGAAGCAAAGTAGTCACTTTACCATGACAGTGTTTCAGCCATCCTGCAAATATTCAACCCCATATAAATAAAATAAAATAAAATGTTCAGGAATCCCCAGGGGTAGATGGATACTGCAGGCCATTGCTGAGATGGCCAAGCCTATGCTATCACCAGGGTACGCAGCCTTTAGAATGGACTGAGACTGAACAGGAGGCTACAAGGGATTCAAAAGGGCAATGGTGTCTGTCCTGCCCTGGCCCTCACAGGAATTACTAAAATGTTCCACTTGTATGTGGGTGAGGCATTGATTCAGGGTCCTCCCTCAAACTCTGTGACCCTTAAAAACGCCAGTGACATATCTTTCCAAGACACTTGACCTGGTTGCAGCCAAATGACCAGCATGTATATGGACCATCACTGCCACTTTGATAGTGAACATAATTTTTAGAGGATAAATTTACTATGCTAGGCTTATGAAAACAAAATTCTTTTTAACTTATACAAGCCATGAAGAGGTTACTACTACCTTGAAGGTATCTTGTCAGCTGTCCTGAGATGGACCACTTACTGGTACAATTTGGCTGTTCTTAAAAAATATATGCTGATTATTGCAAAATCTGTCACTGCCTCAGCTATTTCTTCAAAGTAATGGGGTCACAAAATTAGACAGGCTAACTGCTAGGTTTTGCTTTTGGATGAAACGCTTGTTTTCTTGCATAACTGAGGCACTTGCCTTTCCAGAATCCAGGCAGGATATGAGTTAATTTGGTTCATCCAAATTATAACTTTGTGAGTTTTGTTGATAATCCTTGGGCTAACAATAGTCAGAGCCTTACCAAGAGAACTTTCTCTGGCTTGGTCCTTGCCAGTGTCTTTTTAATGAAAGCTGCTAATTTACTAAAACCAAAACTTGAGTCAGACTGGTGGTGAAGCTCTATCCTACCCAAGAACTATAATACCACCATCCTGCTAGTAAAAGAAGCTGACAGGCACTAACTACTCCTGACAGCCCAACACTCTGATAACGCCCCCTTGAGGAGATGACCCAATGCCAAGTCCTGCTTCCAAATCAGTCAGTTCCTCATCTCTGCCCATCTGCTACCAGAAGAAAGCATTGCTGCCTTGAGGTGACTGGCACTGGAAAAGGCATTGTTCACAGATGGGAACAGATTCTTCCAAGACAGGATCAGGTATTCAGGGCAGTCTTTAACAGAGGAACCTTAACTCAATGAGCTGATCTTTCAGCTTTGACCTGAGCACTCCATGGTAGAAAGACAAAGTAATCACCATATACTCTGAGAGCTGAAATGCTGTCACCATGGCCCATGTCCATACAGAAAGAATATTGCTAACCTCAGCAGGAAAAATATTGAGGATAATGACTGATAGACTGCCAGTTGGACCTTAGACCCATTAAAGACAAAGACAAGACTATCTAGAGTTTGTTAACCCAGGATATACACAGTTCCCATTAGTCCCAAACCTGGACAGGAGAATTCAGAAAAACTGGTATAGGAAACTGTACCTTTTGGTTAGACCTCTACTCTCTTATGCCCCTTCCAGAGGTAGAACAATATGGGCCTAGGGGAACAATGGTCATTAGTAAATCAAGTTGTAGAGAAGACTTGTTAGAAAGAGGCCTTCAGGAATTATAATTTTATGCATGTTCTGCAAAGAAAAACGTGTCTGTGACATGTTCTCAAACCATCTGGCTTGCTTTAACTAATGATTTGACTAAATGTGCTTCCTCTGTCACATTTCCACTCTCTATATAATAGTCTCTGTTATTCTCCAGGTATATGGCTATAATGGAGAAGATGAGATAATTCATATTGGCTTTTACTCAATGTTAACAAAAGTCAAGTGGGCTCAGTTCTTATCTCTATTTTATTAGGGGCAGGGATAACTGTTCCAATTGCCAAAGGCACCTCAGCCTTGATTGTTGGGAACCAAAGCTTGAGTCAACACAGTTCACAGATAGTCTTAGACCAAGGCAATTTGGAAAATTCTATTTTGAGACTAGAGAGTCAAGTTGACTTCCTCAAAGAGGAATTTCTACAGAACTTAAGGAGATTAGACCTATGTTGTATGCAACATGGAGGACTTTTAATGGCCTTAGGAGAACCTTGCTATTTCCATGATAACCAATCAATGGCAATCAGGAAAAACCTCAAAGAAAAGAAAGAAAGAAGACACACATCAGATAGTTGGTATTGGTCTCTATTTGCCTTGTTCCTATTGCTGACCACCTTTCTGTCATTATTAGCTAAACCATTGATTCTTATTCTAATCAGGCAAATGATTGTCAAATGCATGTCCAACTGAAGTGAGATATTTACTTTGTCTGCATCTATGGCACTGACCACACACATTGGGTGTGGAGACAGGGGTGGAAATGACCTGGAGGAACTAGATCTGAGGAGGAGCCCTGGAATGCCCTCTTGCTGGCCGGACGAGGACAGGAAAGCATCTGGAGGCATCCTTGAGACCTGGAACCTGCTGGTGTTCATCTGTCTATATTGTAAGTTATTTATCCCTGAATAAACATCTATTCAGCCTATTTGTTTCTCCTGATCCTTACTAAACCACAATACCCATCTACATCAAACAGGAAATAAACTCAGTTAAACTACTGGTCCTTAGGATCAAAGGTGCTGCCCCATAGAATAGGAAGACTCAATTATTTGACTCGTCTGTACAACCAGTGGGGAATGAGAAAGGGCAGAACAGTAGAGAGGTTCCTCCATCTTATATTTTTGCTTAGATCACTTTAGGGTTTGACCAGAATTTGATCTTCATAATGAGACGCTCCATGGAAAATTAACCAATTCTATTTTAGGAGCTGGAGGTCAAGATATCCCAGGTAACTTATCTTGGCTTCTGTAAACTTCCTGCTTATGGAGGAACACACACCCTACTCTATACCATAAATTCCAAGACATGGTTTCTTACCTTCAAAGACTCCATGCTCTGGACCTTTGGTGGTACACTTGGATCCCCAAATACCTTGAGTGGAGTCCCAGACAGCTGGACTAAAGACTTTTAATTGGCTGTCAATTGTATTTGGTCATCTAAAATGGGCTCCCTGTAACATCCATATTTCTTAATTGAGAAAATATCTTTTAAAATGAGAAGAATAATGTAAAATTCAAAACATGATAAAGGAATACATGAAAATCACACTTAACCTAGTTATCTATAGCACTAAAATTCACACCAATTAAAGAAAGGATGTCAGATTGACATGCAACATTCAAAATGTGCCTAATACTGGTAAAGGTTCCCCAGAACTCAGCCAGGCAAGGTCCACCTGTCACTTCGGACCTGTAGAATTTGAAGGTATTTTCTGTAAAACAGGGGCAAATAACGGGTGCATAGGAAAGCCCCAAAGCTCTATGGGTCATAGATAGCACATCCTAAAGAAAGGTAATCCAGATTAGAAAATATCAAGTCCATTTTTTACTCTCTTTTTAAATTTTCTCCCTTTACTTTGAGTAGAAACATGGCAGACCTCCCTTTGTCACTCCTGGTCCTTTATTGCAATACCACAAGCAATGTGTGTCTGGATGATCCTAAACACTGTTCTAGG
This sequence comes from Cricetiscus sungorus, assembly GCA_030556225.1. NCBI lineage: Eukaryota > Metazoa > Chordata > Mammalia > Rodentia > Cricetidae > Cricetiscus > Cricetiscus sungorus. Next base: position 18,654,617 of record JANBXA010000491.1, on the reverse strand, counting down.
TGAAGGATGAAACAGAATTAAATCAGAGACACATAGAAACAAAAGAGCTCCTACTTGGTATAACCTGAAAACCTTCAAGATGTAAATTGGAACAGGAAGGAATATTTTGAATAAGATCTAATTATAAATACATCTTGTGACATGATTTAATTTATTAGAAAACTAATTTTATTCAATATTTTTCTTTTTAATGTGGAAGCTAAACCTCCAATATGCTACCATAGTGCATAAATAAAATTTCCCAAGCTGGAAACCATAGCAACAGTTTTTAATAATAGAATATGATTGGCTGCATATGAAAAATAAAAGTATACTCTAAATAATTAAACTGTTTCTCAATATAAAATAATAATATCTCAAGCATTTTCATGTTTTTATGTGTACAATGTGATACACTGTTTTAGTCTGTAGGGAAGCATATAATTATAAGAGCATCTTTTCATAGCCTATATTCTTTTTGTCACTAATCCATGAATTAAAATAATAACTCAAAGAAAATAGCCTTTCTAGAGAAAAAGAAATCTGAAAATGAGGTCTTTTGAAATTTTTTTTTTACTTCAGCCTGTACAATTGAATATATTTTCTTTGATTTGGTTAATGGGGGAATAGTTTCAAATATTTTAAAAGAGTTCATTTTGGGAATAATGTTTTAAATAAGATATAAGTAAATCTTCCATGACCTGTGTGTATTTACATACCAGGAGAGCAAACAGATGGACAAAAATCTTGCCATTGATACAATGTACACATGGGCAGGAGGATCTGCTGAGAAGAACATTGTGACTCAAGCCTCCAGATGTCTGCCACCACCACCCCACCCCGGGCATTGGCACCACTGAAATAGAACATCTGCATGGCTGGAATCCCCCTCTCCTACACTGAATCTTTGAAGAACTTTCCAAAGGCTTGATAAAATCAGATTACCAAATTCCAAAACAGATTCAAACATATTCCCTAGCCATGCTGTCCAACTGCGTTGTGAGAGAAGGTTAAGAACTACATAAATAAGTTAGTGACTGGGCACCAGTAAACACTTGAATATTCATTCATGCAAAAGGTTTGGGAAGTAGTATTCATACATATGGTCTTTTAAGTGCAAAGGCTTTCTTATACCCAAATATACGATCAGCACCAGAATGAGCAAATTGTGTTTTACTTTTCACAAGTTAACAGGCTGGTACTTGCTCTGCCAGTTTGAATAGCTTCAGTTCATTATTTAGTGGCAAAGTTAGAACGGCAGCAATGAGTTTGCCCTGTAGTTCTCAAGCTTATATTCATTGAGTCAGTCTGAAGCCATATACCTCTTTTCCATGACTTGGATATGACATATTTGAGATGCTATTGGAATGTGTTTCTCGTATTCATGTCTTCTGTAAATAAATATTTATATGGAGTAGAAGAGTACATTCACATACATCTCAGCATGTTGTGATCTGCTTATATTTCAGCTTGACTTATGTCAGATTTCAGAGCATTTAACTTTTATTAGGGCACTAAACCACCATGTTAAACCATTATTCCTGCCAACATTACAAGAGCCTTTTATGTATAAAACAAACATTTACTTTGTGAAGAGTACCTATTAGTATTTCCAGTCGTCCATATCTCTTTCCAGATTGTGTTTTTATAACAAAACAGGCACATAAGAGCTATTTCCAAGCAATTATAGAGTACGCTCAAATTATATGTCTTATTTTAGCATCTCCTATGAACTCAAGCATGTCACATAAAAAGAGAATGTTGTGATAAAAGGAGAAAAAACTATCAAAAGTTGATCTGTGCTCACCAAAAAGGTAGTATATGCCCCAGATATACTCTGCAATGGGCTACCTGATATGAAGGCCCGAACCACTAAAAAGTGTTATTTATATGTATGTGAGACAAGATGAAAAAGGAGACAATGTTCATAATCTATACTATACTGTTCATTTTCATTTGAATTATAAAAATTTCTAAAAATACTACAAATAAATCATTTATGTTCACTTCCATCTTTAACCAGAGAAAATCCAAAGTTCATTTAATGAAATTCAACAACATTTAAAATCTTAGGCCCACATTGTAAAAGCACTTATTTACAATCGACTTCATCCTCATAATTTTTATTGAAATACTAACATTTAAATTACTCTCTTTACAGCAAATGGAGATCATTACAGAAAACTAATTGGATGCTGTGCAGAGAACAACAGATTGTGGGAAGCCTAGCTCCAATAGATATATCTATATCATAGTTCCTGAGTATGTGACTCACGAAACATCATGGAAAAGGGGGCAGAAAGACTATAAGAAATAGATACCAGGAAATTCAACATGAAGAAGTCTGCCCTAGAAATGGCCACAGTAATAAAATTAGAGCAATGGTGATATCAATAAGCATATTAACATGGAAGTGGAAATTTTTACAAGGTCTAAGGTCTTACCACTATCCAAAAAAAAAAAAAAAAAAAAATGTGACTAATGACTCTTGAGAGATGGAGAGTTAACAATTCTTGGACAAGAGCCCCTTATAGGTTATCCAGCACAGAGTGGTCTGCACTGAAAATATATGAACACAAACAAAAAAATGCAGTAGGCTTTATTTACAATTTCTTACAAACACACACACACACACACACACACACACACACACACAAAATAATCAAATAATAAAAGCCTACCAACTTCAAAGTAGGGTGGATAGAGGAGAGCTTGGAGAAAATGTGTCTTGGAGGAAAGGGAGGGGGTAATTCGTAAAGTTCTACTTCAACATTTAAACATAAATTGTTTCCAATATTCTATTTCAGCCAGCTTCTCAAGTCTATTTTAAAAGTAGCTATAGTCATACTGTTTTAGATTTCATTAAATATACAATTACAAAGTTGAAAATACCAAGGAAATATTTTTAATTTGTTTTACTATGTTGATGAATGATCAATATAATATGGTTTATTTTACACAAATTGGTAAACGTTCACGAAGTGTGTACTGTACTACAAAGTAGGAAAATGTAAATTGAAGTCACTGAAATATATAACTGAATAGTAAGATAATAGTTCATAAGAGTATAGTATTTTACATATATTTAATAAGTACCCAAAAGTATTCAAAAAGCACATATATGTTGTAAAATCTGCATAATAAAAATAAAGTCTATGTTTTTCTAGATGTGTAAATTATAAGTTGGCAACATGCATGGTGATACATATTTGAAGTAACTGTGGATATAATACATGCATTGTTTCCTTTTAAAAGGGAATACTAACATGTATACATTTAATTAATTTTTTTATATCTTGACATCTTTTGTATGAGAAATTGTTCTCAGAAACCATACTTTAAAACAGTATACAGAGGGAAAGCTCTGAAATACTTTGAGGGGTAAAATCTGTAAATTTAAGACCTCAAGTGGTTCTCCTCTATTTTCATTTATTACAGCTAAAATGATTAGAGCTGAAGTCTCATAACACTATTACCTGCTTCTTCAGATTTATTGAAAATTATTAACTCCATTTGCAGCCATGAGAATTCATAGATTACACTGTTATAGAGCAGAACATTGATGGATTAATGAGCCTTCTGTATTCTTTTGTAATGACTAAGATAGCAATGGAAAAACTTTAGGGGTTTGTATTCCCATAGGAGTTAACATTTAAATAAACATTTTAAAAATAGAATATGAGAAATATTGAATCCATAAATTGTCACTGCTATAAAGTAGAAATGTAGCAGGGTAAAGGGAAGGAGGGGCAGAGGGAGAAAAAGGGCAAGTCAGAGTGTCAAATAAAGAAGGGGTAGGCACTATAGAAGAATGGGTTTAGATGCTCTCAGAGATGGCGTTTGATTAATGAAGTTGTTGAGGGGAGTGTCTTGGGACACTGTAGGGCAACCTGGCTTAATATACAAAATTAAAGGACAAATGTTTCTCATTTTTCCTTTAGACAGTATGATCAGAGAACTGGAAATAATTAGTAGAGGATAAACACAAAGAAATGAACAATTACATTTCACTTGTACATAGCTTGCTAATCTGACAGCTGAAATACCTGTGGAAAAGGCAGGATTAATAGTTTTAACCATTTCTGACAATTGTTATGCACACACACTGCAATTTAGACATGATGCCTCTAGTTTCCTCAGATGAAGTTAAATGGGAGTTTCAACAAGATTTATTCAGCACTTCTAGCACTTACAAATTCTTTTAGAATTGATACAGAAAGCTGACAAATGACAGCATGTAGCAAAAATTAGGAATGGAATCTCTATTCCATAAATACTTTTTTGAAGCAAAGTCCACATAATTTCTTTCTTTTTTCTTCATTAAAATTCACAACATGACAGCCAATTCCTGTTTTCTTATCCACAGAGGAAAATTGTTTGTTGAGGTTCTTACGTGTGTGCACATTGCTTTTCCTCGCTCTAAATACTAAGTGACAGCTTCATATTGAGCAATTTTAAACCAGGTCCTCGATTTTCAGCAGACATGTTGAAATTTGTGGTAAATGAAATAGATATTTAATGACACCTAATGTGCAGTGAAACAGCATAATAGAGGTGGTTTGGCTTAGAAGGGCTTGCAAGCATTATGCCACAAGAGCTGAGCAGCTGAAGCTTAGCATAATTCCATAAGATATTCAGCACAGGAAGATTTCATAACAAAAAGATCAAGAAAATAATACATTCACTTGAGAATGTGAAAATTACCTTGGAATTTACTTTGCTATTTGTGTTGCATTTTGAGCATGAAAATGTGCTTTTGGGCTTGGTTTTATTGTTCTTTATGTTTATTGAAGTTTTTTATATTTCAAAAGAACAAACACATATGTATTTCTAAGTGAGAATAATTCTGAATTTTAAAGATCATATGAAATTACTGTAAACAAATATCAGAATATTAATTAATTTATGAGAGAACATTATGTATGTTTAACCGTATTTAAAAAACACTCTTCTTTGTACATACCTTGATAGGACTCCTTTTTCTTTGGAAACTATATGGAAAGTACAAAAGTAATAAATAAAAGGCAAACTATTGTTGACTACATTAATCACAAGAAGCTATGGTTATCATCTTGTATGTCTCCTTAAAGACCTTTATTTATGCACATATATCAAGCTATAATCTGACAAGGAGAATTATAAAATCTGTGTCAAACCCTAACATGGGTTTAAAGCAACTTCTATTACCCTTAATCAGATGACCGCCTTTTTATAGAGAAGAAAATGCAAATGAAAGAACAGAGAGGAAGGAGCTCCTTGGCCTATAGGAAAGAAAAGCTGCATATATGCTTAGAAACACAATAAGTAGTCTCAACAGAGGCAGAATATATACATATAAGGTTAAATGAAAAAATAAAAAAATGTTAAACACATTAAATTTTAAATACAAGGAAAGATATATTGAGCATAAATAATTCAATTGAAAAATTGTCCATATTTAAAAAATGATTAGGAATTGATATATTTGTTGAAAGACCCTTAATAAAGTATATTGGGGATAAAACGCCTTACAATAAGCAAATTAATCCTGCATAGGACTAAAGAAAGGAAAGACTTCTTTTTTGCTTTTTTGGTTGTTTGTTTTTGTTTCTTCCTTTTCCTTTTCCCTTCTTTCAAACAAAGAATGAAGGACAAAAAAGAAGACAGGATGAAAGACAAAAAAAAAAAGTGACAGATCCTGGGAGAGAGGCTGTCACACTCTGCTTGCTTGCAGCCCTTCTTGGGGCTTCTCATCCAGGCAGCCTCCTGCAACCTAGTCCACCAGAATCTGAACACAGAATATCAGAGACTCTGCTACACATAAGTTTCTTGTGAAAACCAGTGAACACATTGAGACCCAGGTCCAGATACTTCACAACAAAGGACTAAACAGGAAAGTGGCAAACAGTGAAGTAACAGTTACTGAGAGTGTGCACAGGAGCTGCCTTTTCAAGGGCAGTGGGGCCATGAACACAGGGCCACACTAGCTAACATCAAGTACTACCTGATGCTTGAGGGACAGACAGGGTGATTCCCTGAGTGTGTTCTCATTTATACTAGTTCACACCCCATTTTCACAAAATAGATCTCTTGTATTAGCATTTTGGAAAATGTTCTTAATTTGTTACATAATAATAGGTTTTATAGCTCGCTTTTGCTGCTTATTTTCTAGGTCTGTTTAATTTATCTATTTTTTTGTTTTTGTTAATTTAAACAAAACTGTCAACCAAATTTGAATATAAATTAAGTAAGCCAGAAAGTTCAATTGCCTCATCCAGCTGAAAAATTACAAATTATGATATATTTTGTTGACTCTCTTTGTAATAACTATCCCCTTCCATGGAGATTCACCCGGTTGGTTACACTGGTGCCATCCTTGGGGATTTTGTTGTACTGATATTTTACTTTACTAATATTCAAAATATTACAGAAAATGGCATGGTTAATGCTCTTTAGGTCCTCTTGGTTTTACTTGAGTGTTACAAGTAATTTATTAAATTGAAAGAAGTAGAAAGAAATGACCATTTGAGTTGGGAAGAAATCATTAATTACTCCTCTATCTTTTCCATGTCCCCATTGCCCCTTCATTGTCTTAGTGGCACTGGGAGCCACTCTGTAACATATAGTGTGTCCTTTTGTCCACACAGCTTTACTTGCAAATGTTCATTGTGTAACACGTTATAGAACAGGTCATTGTGTAACACATTATAGAACAGGTTCAAGGCTCCTGGACTCCAGCACACCATCAACACTGGACCCTCCCAGAAACTCCCCTCTGATATCGTACTGTTGCCCTAAGTCATGGAGGTCCTGCAGCTAGGTTCTATAGGATCAGTCCCTTCACTATGTAATGGGCATGATAAAAGGAAGCTCTTTCTCCATTTCCCCTTTTTCTCTCCCTCTCACCAGTAAGTCCATTCCTTCACTGGCGTTAGCCTACTTTAACCACAGCAAGTTCAATATATATGTAAAAATATTCATTCTGAAGGTTCTCTTCCTCTACAGAACCTGACCAATACAATCCATTCCGTTTGTTTTATGTAAATATCTTAATATCCTGTTAAGAGAATAGGTGTTTCAAAGGGGAACTAAAATAGGTAAAGATGGACTAGTGGTAAGCAAGACACAGTGCAATGCCATCAAACCTTTGCCAACTGATAGAATCTGAATGAACATGCCCTAATCATTCATATATAGAAGCAATCACCAGTATAGTCGGTGCATGAGACATTCATCAGTGTGTTTATTAGGGTACTTTAGTTCAAAAAAGATAGGTAGAGAGCAATAGAAGATTCCTGATATGGTGGTTAAGTTAGATAGTCAACCTACTACCTTCTAGAATCATCCAAAAGAAACTCTCAGTGAGGTATTGTCTAGATCAGGTTCGCTAGTGGGCATGTCTGTGGAATATCATCTTACTTAAATTACAAGAGGTGAAAGACTCACCTTGTTTGTTGGTGGCACTCCTTCCTGGTTTAGCATGTGGTCTATATAAGTGCAGAGAGAATGTACACATTATTTTATAGACTCGTCGGGTTTCTTCCCTGGCTTCCTTGAAATGACAGACTATCACCTGGAATGATATGCCTTTTCTCCTTACAGTTCTTTTTGTCAGGATATTTTATCACAGTAACAGAAATCAAACTAAAACACCTAACTTTGACCCACAACCACAGATGCATATATCAAAGTCAGATATAAAGTAAGTTACTCTAATGTCAGAATGAGATAAAATATATATATATATAATTTTCTATATATACATATAGTCTGTGTGTGTGTGTGTGTGTGTGTGTGTGTGTGTATGTGTGTGTATTCTATCTATAGGAAAGCCAGCCTTTCCTTTTCTAAGGGAAGATAAGACAGATATATTACACATGAACCCATGAAGAGCCATGCATAGGATTAATCATACTAGCTCTAGCCAGATCAGTATTGAGTTGTTGAAAACAGGGGTCCTAAGAAATGTTGGAACTATTTTTGTTTTACAGAGCTTTTCCATCCATCTAACTTTCTCCTAAGCAGCATGTTCACAATGACATGGTCCTGGACTAGATGTGAGTTTCTCTCAAAGGCTAGTTCAATTTTAAAGTAGCCAAATTCACAAGGTAATAATCCCTTAGTGGCTGCAACAAAATGTTTCATGAGATTAGGACAGAATTATTATAAAAGTCAGTGTTTCTGAGGGAGGAATCCAATTATCTAACTTTATCATTCTCACAAGCTAATTCCAGTGCATTTTGTTATAATACAGAGAGCAAAGAAAAGAAATGTTGTCCCTCTGAGAACCAATATCCATATATTAGACTTCAGGAAAATGAGAAATAACCCAAAGGAATGAAAGCTGATAGATGGATGTGCTTCACTTTGTGGAATTTGGAAAATTAAAATGCATACACAACATTATTGATACCTTTTCGGGTTTTCAATGGGCAACTGCTTTGAGTTCACAAAATGCTGATTTGCTAATTACACATTTCTAGAAGTTAGATCCATTATATGCATACCTGCACAAATAAAGCAGACAATGCTGCAGCATGTGGCATTAAAAAATACAGTTTTATAATATAAAGCATATTACAGGTATACAACACAATCTTACATAACAAGCTGTTATAGAGTGTTCAAATTGAACTCTAAAGGATATGCTAAATAAATAGAAAGGATGATAAGGAATCCCAAAAATTGATTGCATAGTGTTTTATTAATTGAATTTTCTAAATGCTAATGAGAAAGTGACAATAGCTGCAGAGATATTGGATAATGGAAAAAACTATGAAATAAAAACTCAAGTCCAAATGGATCAAAGATCTCAACATAAATCCAGCCACACTGAAACTCTTAGAAGAGACAGTGGGAGGTACCCTTGAACAAATTGGTGCAGGAGAATGCTTCCTGAACATAACTCCAGTAGCACAGAAACTGAGATCAACAATTATCAAATGGGACCTCTTCAAACTGAAAAGCTTCTGTAAGGCAAAGGACACAGTTGGGAAAAGATCTTCACCAATCCGACATCAGATTTAGGGCTGATCTCCAAAACATACAAAGAACTCAAAAAAAAAAAAAAAAAGTCACTGAAACACCAAATAACTATTAAAATGGAGTACAGAACTGAAGAGAGAATTCTCAATAGAGGTAATCAAAAAGACTGAAAAACACTTAAGAAAGTGCTCAACATACTTAGCTATCAGGGAAATGCTAAGTGGAGAAAGGCAAACACTCATCCACTGCTGGTGGGAGACTAATATGGAGGTTCCTCAGGAAAATGGGAATCAGTCATCTACAGGACCTGGCAATCCCACTCTTAGGCATATACCCAAGTGATATACATCCATGCAACAAAGACATCTGATGGGAGATGTTATTCTGTATATATGTTTCTCATACTGGATAATAAAGCACTGTGGCCAATAGGAAACAAGATAGGCGGGGCTAGGAGACCAAGAGGAGGAAAGAGGAAGTAGTGGGGAGGAGTGGAGATGGAGACCTGAAAGAAAGAAGATGCCAGCTGCGGCTCCCGGATAAGATAACCACGTGGAAATACTTAGATAAGTAGAAATGGATTAATAATTAAGACAGAGCTAGCCCATAATCAATAATGGTAACTGGCCAACAGAATTGTATCAAATACAGAGTGTTACTTGGGGCTGGTGCGGCTATGGGCCCAGACTGGCAGCAGGCGGAATGGAGCCGGCAGGAAGGAACAATCGGCCATAACAGACATCTGTTCAGCTATGTTTGTAGCAGCATTATTTGCAATAGCAAGAACCTGGAAGTAACATAGATGTCTCTGAACTGAGGAATGGATAAATGTGGCATACTTACACAATGGAATACTACTCTGCCGGGGGAAAACAATGGAATCTTGAAATTTGCAGGCAAATGGATGAACTTGAAAAAACCATCCTGAATGAGGTAACTCAGGCACAAAATGAGGAACATAATATGTACTCACTCATATATGGATTTTAAACATATAGCAAAGGATCACCAGCCTATAATTCACACCGCCAGAGAAACTGGATACAAGGAGGAATCTAAGAGATGCATACAAGGTCCCTCACAGAAGGGGAAAGGAGCAAGAACTCCTGAGCATATTGGCAGTAGGGGGGGCAGTGAGTGGAGTAGGAGCTACTGGGAGAGAAGGGGAGGGGAGGAAAGCATGCAGGACTAGGAAGATTGAGTCAGGGGAGGAATAGATGAGAGAGAGGGGGGGAAAAGAGAGAGGGGAGAGAGAGAGAGAGAGAGAGAGAGAGAGAGAGAGAGAGAGAGAGAGAGAGAGCATAAAAAATGGGCCATTATAGGTTTGTAGAGAAAACTGACTCTAGAGAAATGTTCAGAGACCTATAAGACTGACCCCAACTAACAATTTGAGCAACAGTGGAAAGGCTACCATAAATACCCTTTCCTGATAATGAGATTGATACTAACTCACCCACCATTATAGAGCCCTCATCTAGTAGCTGATGGAAACAGAAGCAGACACTCACAGCTAAACACTGAGCCTAACTGGAACCCAGATGCAGAGAGGGAGGACAAGACCAGGCTGCAGAAACCCACCAAGACAGCTGATCTGAACAAGGAGGAGCTAATGGGCCCCCAGACTGATAGCTGGGAAACCAGCATTGGTTTAGACCCCCTGAACATGAGTCTCAGTTAGAAGGCCTGGGCAGTCTAAGGGACCTCTGACAATGGAACCAGGATGTATCCCTGATGACTTTGGGATGTATCCCAAAATGACTTTGGGAGCACATTCCCCATGGAGGGACACACCCTTAACCTAGAGGCAGGAGGGAGGGCCTAGTCCCTATTCCAAATGACTTGACAGATTTTGTTGACCCCTCCTGGACCCCACCCTCCCTATGGAGTGGGTAGGGGATGGGATGGGAGGGTGGGGGTATGGGAGGGAAGAAGAAAGAGAGGGAGGGACTGGCAACTGGGATAGATATGTATAATAAGAAAAAAATACATTATGTGGATTTAAAAAAAATATAACCAGTGTACTTTAAAGATGTGTTTACCTTACAATGGAAAACACGACATGTGCTTTATTAAGGAAAAGATTTTGCTTCTGTTTCCACAGGTGAAGAAAAATTTGGATACCATCAAAATTGATAAAGAGTTGATTTGAACAAGATACCTCTTTAATTAGAAGAGATACTCTTCATCGAGTGACTAACCTATAAAACTAACAATGTTTTTTCAATTGATCAGACATGATCAACTTGCCAAAGAGAACCTCCCCAAAATTTAGAATTTAGGGTTGGAGAGGAGTTTTATTTATTTATTTATTTCCTTATTTATTTTCTCTTTTCAGGTGAATAAAGGTATCCAGCTAATGGATCCAGAGTGCCCTGGACAAAATGAGAAGTCAGAATAAAAAGGATGAACCGTCTAGAAAAATTGTCTCAAGAAAAAAGTAAATTGCCCTATTGATGCATCATATTTACACCAGGGTATAATTACACAAATCTTCGCAAATGTTTCTTTTTTATATATACAGATATATAATGTAAATGCTCTTTTGTAGTCTCAGTCCAAATAAAGATTAAAGCTGGTTTTGGATTTGGAGTATGGCTCTCATCTTCTCTAAACCCAAGCATGCTTGCTAAAGTAAAATATAATTTGTGTCTCATGTCAGAAGAGCCATGTGATACAGAACAGACAAAAACAAATATTTAGACTGTATTGCTACAAATCTCCTAATTTTTTCATGATATTAATTGTCATATAGAGTACTAACCAATTCTATAAAAAGTTTTTGTCTACTTTCATGTACATGATTTCAGCCTCTATTAGTTTTCTACAGTGAACCATAACTATGCCTAACAGCAACCTTTGAAGTCTCCAAAGATCTGGCTATTACACATAATGTTACTACGAACATAGTTATGAAAATGTCCTTGAGGTGTAAATGTGCCTCCTTTGGGATATGTCCAACAGGGGTATTGCAGGGTCTTGAGGTAGTTTGATTCTTAATTTTCTGAGAAAAAGCCATACTGATATTCATAGAAACTGTACAAGTTTGTACTCCCATATGCAATGAAGGAATGTTTCCTGTAGGCATCTATCCTTGGCAGTGTATTTGTATTAATGGCCACACCCCTTTGGGCATGATTTCAAGTGCACAAAGAACCAGAAAGAGGGAAGCATGAGGTGGAGCTCACCCTCTCATGTTCTCTCTCTCTCTCTCTCTCTCTCTCTCTCTCTCTCTCTCTCTCTCTCTCTGTCTCTGTCTTTCTCTCTGTCTCTCGAGCCTCAGGTCAGATATGAAGGGCAGAGAAAGGCTTCTATGATTCTTTATTATTATCTGTGTAATTTGTTCCCTAATAAAATACCCATTTATCATTTATCTTTGGTCTACTGAACTCACTATCACCTGCACTTCCTTCCCCTTTCTCCACATCCTCTCCAGCATAATTTGTCATTTTCATCTTAGCCATTCTGATCAGTGTAAGATAGAATCTCAGAGTAGTTTTGATTTATATTTCCCTGATGACTAAGAATGTTGAGTATTTCCTTAAATGTCTTTCTGCCATTTGAGATTGTTCTGTTGAGAATTATCTGTTTAGATATGCACCTCATTTTTAATTGGATTATTTGGTAGTTTGATTTATAGTTTCTTGAGTTCTGTGTATATTTTGGAGATCAGACCTCTGTCATATGTGGGACTGGTGGATATTTTCCAATTCTGTAGGGTGCTGTTTTGTTTAGTTAACCATGTTCTTTGATTTATAGAAGCTTCTCAATATCAGGATGTCCCATTTATTAACTGTTGCTATCGGTGTTTTTGCTACTGGTGTTCTACTTAGGTAGTTGACTCTTGTGACTACATGTTCAAATGTGTTTCCCACTTTCTGTGCTACATGATTCAGTGTGGATGGATTTATATTGAGGTTTTTGATCCATTTAGACTTGAGTTTTGTGCATGGTGATAGATATGGATCTATGTACACTCTTCTACCTGTTGACCTCCAATTATACCAGCACTGTTTGTTGAATATGTTTTCTTATTTCCATTTTATAATCTTAGCTTCTTTGCAAAAATTTGATGTTCATAGTTGTGTGGCTTGATATCAGGGTATTTCATTCAATTTTGTAAGTTGACCTGTCTGTTTTTTATGCCAATACCAAGCTCCTTTCCTTACTATAGCTCTATAGTGAAGCTTGACATCAGGGATGGTGATGCCCCCAGATGATCCTTTATATTATGGGATACTTTTGGCTATCCTGAGATTTGTTTTTACATATCAAGTTGAGCATTGTTCTTTTAAGGTCTAGGAAGAATTATGCATGGATTTTGATGGGGACTGAATTGAATCTGTAGATTATTTTTATAGGATTGTCATTTTTACTATGTTGTTTCTACCTATCCAAGAGCATGGAAGATCTTTCCATTTTCCGATATCTTCTTTAATTCCCCTCTTTAAAGATTTGAAGTTCTTGTCATACAGGTCTTTTACTTGTTTATTTAGAGTTACCCCAAGATATTTTATGTTATTTGTGGCCACTAAAAAGGGTGGTGTTTTTCTGATTTCCTTATCAGCCCATTTGTCATCTGTCTATAGGAAGGCCAACACAATAATGAAGATGTTTATCAGCTGTAGGTGCTCCCTGGTAGAATTTTTGGGGTCTCTTATGAATACTATCATATCACCAGCAAATAGCTAGAGTTTAAACTCTTTTCCAGTTTGTATCCCTTTGATCTCCTTTTGTTGTCTTAATGTTATAGCTAGAACTTCAAGTACTATGTTGCATAGATATGGAGACAGTCTTGTCTTCTTCCTGATTTCAGTGGGACTGCTTTGAGTTTCTCTCCATTTAGTTTGATGTTGGCTGTTGGCTTACTGTATATTGCCTTTATTATGTTTAGGTATGTTTCTTGTATCCCTATTCTCTCCAAATCCTTTATCATAAAGGGGTGTTGAATTTTGTTGAAGGCTTTTTCAGAATCTAGTGGGATTATCATGTGTTTTTTATTTTATTTTGGGTTGTTTACATAGTGGATTACTTTGATGGATTTTCATATTTTGAACCACCCCAGCATCTCTGGGATGAATCCTACTTGGTCATGGTGGATGATGTGTCCTTGAATTTGGATTGACAGAATTTTTTAATCTATGTTCATGATAAAAATTGGTCTGTAATTCTCTTAGTTTTGTCTTTGTAGTTTGGGGGTCAGGGTAACTCTAGCCTCATAAAAAGAATTTGGCAATGTTCCTTGTGTTTCTATTGTGTGGAATAATTTGAGATGTGTTGGTATTAGCTCTTCTTTGAACATCTGGTAGAATCCTACACTCACTCCATCTGGGCCTGGGGTTTTTTTGGTTGGAAGACTATTGATATTTTTTTTCTATTTCCTTAGGGTTTATAGGTATATTTAAGTTGTTTATCTGTTTGTGATTTAATTTTGGTATGTGGTATTTTTCTAGAAAATTGTCCATCTGCTTTAAGTTTTTCCAAATTTGTGAAGTACAGATTTTTGAAGTATGACCTGATGATTCTCTGGATTTCCTCAGTATCTGTTGTTATGCCCCCCTTTTTGTTTCTGATTTTGTTAATTTAAATATTCTCTTGGTGTCTTTTGGTTAGTTTTGATAAAGGTTTGTCTATTTAGTTGATTTTCTCAGAGAAGCAAATATTTATCTCATTGAATCTTTTATTGTTTTTTTTTCTATTTTATTGATTTCATCCCTTGATTTGACTATTTCTTACAATCTTCTCCTTCTGGGTAAGTTTGCTTCTTTTTGTTCTAGCACTTTCAGTTCTGTTAATTCACTAGTGTAGGATTTTTCCAGTTTCTTTATTTGGGCATTTAGTGCTATGAAATTTCCTCTCAGCACTGCTCTCATTTTGTCCCATAAGTTTGAGTATGTTGTGCAGTCATTTTCTTTAAATTTAGGAAGTCTTTTATTTTTCTCTTTATTTCATCCTTGATCCAGTTCAGTTGATCACTGTCCAATTTACATGTGTTTGTGGGATTTCAGAAATTAATGATGTTGCTGAACTCTAACTTTAAGCTGTGGTGAGGTGATAAGAATACAAAAGTTTATTCTTTTCTTTTTTGTATCTGTAGAGGTTTTCTTTGTTAATGAGTATGTGGTCTATTTTTGAGAAGGTTCCAAGAGATGCTGAAAAGGGAGTATATTCTTTTGTATTTGGGTAGAATGTTTTATGGATATCTATTAAGTTCATTTGAGTCATTACCTGTGTTAGTTCCCTTATTTCTCTGTTAAGCTTCTGTCTGGCAGATCTGTTCAGTGGTAAGATTGGGATGTTGAAGTCTCCCGATATTAGTGTGTGGGGTATGATTTGTGATTTAAGCTTTAGTAATGTTTCTTTTAGAAATGCAGGAGCCCTTGTGTTTGGGCATAGATATTTCAGAACTTATATTTCCTCTTGATAGATATTTCATGTGATGAATATAAAATGCCTTTCTTTATCTTATTTTTTATTGATTTTAGTTTGAGGTCTATTTTATTAGATATCAGGATAGCTTCACCAGCTATTTGATTAGAACATTTTTACAAATTATTTACTCTGAGGTAATGTCTGTCTGTGAGTTTGAAGTGTGTTTCTTGTATGCTGCAAAAAGGTAGATTCTGTTTTCATATCCAATCTGTTACCCTCTGTCTCTTTGTAGGTGAATTGAGACCATTTATATTAATGGATATTAATGACCAGTGATGCTAGCTCCTGTTATTTCTGTTTTTGTTTGTAGTGATAGCATTGTTTGTTCAATTGGGGTTTGCTGCTATAAGCTTATCTATCTCCTGTGTTTGTGGGAGCATAGGTGATTTCCTTGGGTTGGCGTTTTCCTTTTAGTATTTTCTGTAAGGTTGGGTTTATGGTTAGGTAGGTTGTTTAAATATGGTTTTATCGTGGAGTACCTTGTGTTCGTCATCAATGCTTATTGAAATCTTTGTTAGGTGGTCTAGACTGGCATCTGTGGTCCCTTAGTGTCTGCATAATCTCTGACCAGGACCTTATGGTCTTCATTGTTTCCCTTGTGAAGTCAAATATAAATCTTATAGGTTTGCCTTAACATGTAACCTGGCCTTTCTCCTTTTTTATTCTGTATAATCGTTGTTTTGATTATTATGTGGTGAATGGACTTTTTTTGTTTTGGTGCGGTTTATTTGGTGTTCTGTAAGCCTCACGTATTTTCATAGGCACATTCTTCTTTAAGTTGGTGAAGTTTTCTTCCGTGATTTTGTTGAATATATTTTGTGTACCTTTGAGTTAGACTTCTGATGGGAGATGTCCTTCTGAATATATGTTTCTCTTATTAGTTGATATATAAAGCACTGATTGGGTGATTGGCCAGGCAGGAAGTATAGGCAGGTCTAGGAGATGAGAATTCTGGGAAATGATGGGAGATGTTATTCTATAAATATATTTCTCATACTGGTTAATGAATAAAGCACTGTGGCCAATGAGAAAGTAAGATATGTGGGGCTAGGAGACAAGGAGGAAAGAGGAAGTATTTAGGAGGGGTCAGCATGTAGAGCCTGGAGAGATCAGATGTGGGCCCGCTGTTCTCTGGTAAGATGACCCACGTGGAAATACTTAGATTAGTAGAAATGAGTTAATTATTAAGACAGAGCTAGCTGATAAACAATGATAATAAGTGGCCAACAGCTTCTATCAAATACAGAGTCTCTGCGTGCTATTGAGAGCTGGCATTGCGGCAGGACTAGACTGTCTGGTGGAAAACATACACTACAGGGAAAGGTAGGAGTCATCATGTAGATCCCAGAAAGAGAGAACTGCCAGGCATTCTCTGGTGAGCCAAACCACATGGAAATACATAGATTAATAAAAATGGATTAATATTTAATATAGAGATAGCTAATAAAAAGCCCAAGCTAATGGCCAACAGTTTTATAACTAATATAGCATCCCTGTGTTCATTTGGGGCTGAAGGGCAGAAAGACCAGCCTAGACATTGTTTCCATCATCTATTCCTATTATTTTTAGTTTCAGTCTTTTCATGGTGTTCCAGATTGCTTGTATGTTTGGTTTTGATGAAAGTTTCTGTCCTGCTAAGTTCTGTCACCTTCAGCCCCAAATAAATAAACAGATGTTATATTAATTATGAAATTGTTGGTTGATTGTTTGGGCTTCTAATTGGCTAGCTCTCTCCAAATTATTATCCTATATCTGTTAATCTATGTATTGCCATAAGGCTTACCTGTTACTCCTTTGGCAGCATGGCATCTCTGATGTACCCCTCCATCTATCTTTCCCAGAATTTTCCTTGTCTCCTAGTCCTGCCTATCTTCCTGCCAGGCCAATCAGTGTTTTATTCATCAATCAATAAAAGAAACATATATGGAGAGAGAACTAGGAGAAAGTGAAGGGGAGGAGAGGAAAGTATGTGCGACTAGGTAGATTGAGTCAGGGAAGGAATAGAAGAGAAAGAGAGAGAGAGAGAGAGAGAGAGACAAAGAGAGAGAGAGAGAGAGAACATAAAAGAGGGAACTATTATTGGTTTGAAGAGAAATCTGAACCTAAAGAAAGATATAGAGACCTACAAGACTGACTCCAACTAACATTTTGAGCAACCGTGGAAAGGCTACCATAAATGCCCTTCCCTGATAGTGAGATCATCAACTAAATTATCCACCATCATGGAGCCCTCATCTAGTACCTGTTGGAAACAGAAGAAAACACCCATAAATAAACAATGAGTCAAACTATTATCCAGATGCAGAGAGAGAGGACAAGGCCAGGTTGCAGAAACACAAAGACAGCTGGCCTGAACAAGCAGGAGCTAATGGGCCCCCCCAGACTGATAGCTGGGAATCCAGCATGGGACTGACTCAGATCCCCTGAATATGGATCTCAGCTAGAAGGACTGAGCAGTCTGGGGGATCTCAGATAGTAGAAATAGGATCAATTCCTGGTGCACAAAAGGACCTTGCAGACACATGGAGGGATACTCCTTAACCTAGAGACAGGAAGAAATCCTAGTCCCTAATTCAAGTGACTTGACAGATTTATATGACCCAACCTGGATAGCATAGCCCTACAAGTGGAATGGGGGTGGTGGAATGGGAGGGGAGGGTGGCCAGGGTGCATGTCACAGGAGAAAGAGGACAACAGGGATGGAGGGTGGGAGGGAGGGAGGGAGAGAAAACTGGGATCGACATGTAAAATGTTTAAATTATATTATTAATAAAATAAATAAATAAAAAAGAGAAACATATACAGAAAGACATAACCCATCAGTTTTGTGTTAAGGATTTGTGGATTTAAATTTTTCTTTAAGTGATAAATCTATTTCCTCCAAATTATCTTTCACCTCTTGAATTCTGTTGTTTATGCTTTCCTTTGTGGTTCCTAATCATTTATCCAGATTTTCCATTTCCATAATTCCCTAGGTTTCTGTTTTCTTTATTGTCTCTACTTCAGATTCCATGTCTTGAATCATTTCCTTCACTTGTTTAATGGCTTTTTCTTGGTTTTCTTTAAGGGATTTGCTGATGTCTTCTAAATTTTTTATTTACTCTTTAAATGCCTCAAACATTCTCATAAAGTTATTTTCAGGTCTTTATTTTTTCTACTTCAGTATGTTGGGATGTTCAGGTCTTGCTGTTAAATTGCTCTTTATATTGCTGAGTGTCTATGTATCTTTTCCTCCAATTGGTATAGGTAGAGCTTTGCTTCAGGAATTCTCTCTCCAATTGGTATAGTTTGGGGCTGTGGCTCTGTTAATCACTCCTTTAGGCAAAAGTAGAGCAGAGATTTCAGTGAATGCTCCGCCTGGTGGAAGTGGGCCTGATGCTCAGGTGGTCACTCCTTAAGGTACAGGTGGGGCTACAGCTCCAGTGGATGCTCCTCTGTAGGTGTAGATGGGACTGAGGGTCCAGTGGAAGATACATTAGTGGGATGTCTCCAACTGAGAAATGACAATGAATACTGGATAGGGCATAGGTGCTCTTTCCCAGAGGAAATTTTTGTGACAATTTCTGGAAGTTGCTGCTGGAAACCACTGCTATTGTTTCACCTGGCAATCACTCTTTGCTCCTGGGCCTGAGGCTGTGGCATCCCTCTGACAATGTTCCCATGTCTGAGACTCATGGCTCCCTTGATGCTGCTCTGGGGCTTAAGCTATAGCATCTCTCTGATGCTCCATGGGGCTCCTCCCAGGTTTGAGGCTCTTAGCTCCCTTGTTGCTGCTACAGAACTCTGGGTTGCATTTTTATATATTGTATTGAAATGTATATTGATAAAAAGTTGAGATTAATTTTGCTAAAACATACTGTACATACATTTCTAATATTTTCTAAGGTATTGTACCTCTACAACTCATTTTAAAATGTAATGGAAATTTCTAGTCCTTGAAAGTTATTGTATTCAACTAAATAAAATAATAAAGAAATGTAGTTTAGTAATTAGTTAACTATTGCAATCAAACTTGTAGTCACATTAGGTATATTTGCAAGATCAAACCTTAGAAAATCAGGTCATCTTCAAACACTTTGGAGATCTACAGAATACGGCATTTAACATGTTTTAATAACATAGGCTCTTTTTTATGACAATGAGGCATGTCTTCTAGCAGCACCAATCTAAGTTAGAGAAGATTTATGTGTATCAAAGAAACTCCACATGGACTTTACTTTCTTTGTAGCAAAGTATGCTGTCAAAATTGGACAAACAGAATATCAAAAAGAGTATCTGCAAACCTTGCCAAAACAAGATGGTCTAGTCCTTCAGGTTATCCTGATTCACAGAATGTCTGTCAAGTGTGCTAGGGTTATTGGCTGAAGATGGATGACCCAATGTTGCAGAAAAATCTTGGTGACTGTCCAGGCAGCTAGTTGTTTCTATCATTTCTCCAATGTTTTGGAAGTTGCTTCATTGCACTTCTTTGGTGTCTGAGGGAGTTGAAGACTAGGTAGTATAATTATAGCACTCCTTGTTTACCAGACTCACTAAAGAAATTTAATAAATATATGTTAAGTGTAATAGGCTGGAAAGACATTAAAAGATAATTTGATAGTGCAAGTTAGGATAGAAAGTATATTTGGTACAAGGTTTTGGACTCATCAAAAAATAATAGATATGGAGTATTTCCTCTGAATCTATCAAATGCTAATTGACTAGACATTGTGAATATACTTATCACATGTATATATTGTATATAGTTACTATACTTATTGTATATACTTTTCCTTGTATTAGTTATAACCTTTTAAAACTTTTAGAGAAAAAGTAACATCTTCCTTGTACAAATAAAGTCTGTCTGAGTGTCAGAGAATGTAACTTGTCACTTGCTAATCACAGAGGTCTGGAGGTCTGTACAGACAAACAGGAAGTGAGATAGCTGGGTGGAAACAGGGTATTAGCAGGGAGAAACAGAATTTCACTCTTTTGCCTGCTCAGATGCTAAAGTGATAAGGTGTGGTGGTGGCTTGTTCCTTCTCCTCTCTGATCTCTCAGCATTTTCCTCTATATCTGACTCTGGGTTTTTATTTTCTAGACCAATTAAGAACTCCATCTAAAAAAGATAGACAATATGATTTTTCTATAGGCTAGTACTGATGGGAGATGTTATTTTGTAAATATGTTTCTCATACTGGTTAATGAATAAAGCACTGTGGCCAATAGGAAAGCAAGATAGGTTGGGCTATGAGACTAGGAGGAGGAAAGAGGAAGTAGTAAGGAGGAGTCAGCATGTAGAGCTTGGAGGAAGCAAGATGCCAGCCCACTGCTCTCTGATAAGATAACAACGTGGAAATACTTAGATAAGTAGAAATGGGTTAATAATTAAGACAGAGCTAGCCCATAAACAATAACTGGCCAACAGGATTGTATCAAATACAGAGTCTCTGAGTGTTATTGGGGGCTGGCGTGGTAGCGGGCGGTGGGACTAAACCAGCAACTGGCAGGAAAAACGTGCATGTAACATAGTACCATATAAAGGTCTTGGCTCTTTTCAGTAATAGCAATACCAAAGCAGAAGAGTTCTCCTCTTCCTTAAACCCCATTCCCAAGATTTCCACAGAAAACACTGAGTTCAAAAAGCAGAGATAAATCTAAAAGAATGATAAGGGATAGACATATATATGTAGATATGTATATAGTTGGAGACTAGATGATAAGTGATAGATAAGAAGATAAATGATTGATAGATTGATGGATAGATGATAGATGACTGACTAGATACTAGATGATAAATAGATGACAGAGGATAGATAATAGAAGATATAAAGAAAGAGATGATGATAGATGATTAATACATACATACATACATATATACATAAACATACATAATCTGGTTTAGAGCATAGCAATTTCTCCACCTTAGCTTTTAATAAATGAGGGAATGGAGTTAGTGCCATATTCTATCTTCATTTTTCTAATGAGAATGCAAAACTTATTTTCAAGGCTCAGTGCTATTTGGTCTGGTAATCTACTAGAAAATATCAAGACAATAAGTCAATCAGGCTTTGCATGAAAATAGTGTGATATGATCATTGTTTTTTTTTTAATTCCTACACTTTTTTAGTATTTTTACCTGTTTCTAGAACTAAATTTTAATGATAGTTATCTTCTTAACAAACGAGACAAGAGTTTCTCAGATTCTACAACACTAAGTACTTTATACCCACATTAAGCTAAAAATAAGTAATACTTATACACTTTAATGGTATTGGCTCATGTTTAAAGAATTAACCTCATAACTCATAATTAGAAATTTGTTTGTATAAACCTTTTCATAGTTTAAACTGGAAAAGCTTTACCTTTTGCTTTTCTTTTTTCCTTCCCTCTTTCCTTCTCCCCACTTACTCTCTACCTTCCAACTCTCTGTTACTCTTCCCTTTTCTTCCCCCTTCTACACCCTCCTCTGCCTGACCAGCAACTGATGGAAAATTACTTCCTAATGATTTAATCAAATATGATTTTTCTGTTTAAAACTAATATGCAGTTTAAAGACATTTTTTCTAGACATACATACAGCACTTCACAGACTATTATTAGAAGATTAGTCTTTTCCTTTCATCAGTTTTTAAGGACTACTGACACGCTATACTCAGAATAAATAATTGTTTAAAGCTAATACATATATATGTGTTGCTTAGGAGAGAAACTTCCCAGAGACGTATGTGATACTTAGTTCTTGACATAGTGCTCCTCTTCAATGAACATGTGAGAAGAAACATTTTCTGCCCAAAAATGAGTTACATTTTTAGTTTGGGGGATATAATCCTTGACTCCAAAAATCCTATATTTAATATCAAAAAGTTAATGACTGGTAGATACAGTGACCAGTACTTGTAATCTCAGTATTTAGGAGTTGAGGCAGGGAGATTTGTATGAGTTTGAGGTCAGCATTGGCTATAGAAATTACTGGAAATCCAGGACCATATCTCAAAAATAAAGTGAGAAATCAAAAGCAGAAACTATAAAGTAAGAGCTACGGTTCTAGGAATAAAAATGTAAGAAGCCTGGTAAGAATTGTCAAGGGAAGCAGTGACATGAAGTCAAAGAGTCCTCCAGGTCTACTGATGTGTTGGAGCCACTAAAGGGGTGCAGTAGTTTATTATTCAGTTTTCCAGCATTATGTGAGCCTATGGTTGAACCATATTTGCTTATCTATGGTGGGATCAATTGTATCTTGAAATCACTAGGTGTTCTACATCAGTTAGCTTGTAATGGCTAATGATGTGTAGTCATACTTTTTAGTTTGATGAGATCCAGAATCAACTGAGAGATGATAATTCTTGTTATTTTACCCAGAAAAAAATAACAAACTCCTATAAACAGGTAGGATACTTGAACATAGATCAACACACACTGAACTCAACTTTGTTCTCTGTGGCCTAGTAGAACACTCTCTTTTTCATGGCCTCCTGCACATGGCTCCAGCTTGAAGAGCTGCTAGTTACTAGTGATATGTAGTGTTTCCATTTTGATAGTGAATGTGTCTTACAAAAGTTTGATAAATTTACATTTGAGTATAAATGGATTGTGAAGCATAGGCTATGACATAGGGTAGACTAACTGGTATGCTTATTCATTGTGTGAATATATACTCTGTACCTGTGAAGAGTGGTCAGGTATGACACAATCTTTCCATCATGAGTGTTTCAACAAGGCTTATTTAATTATCACAGAGGTATGAGAAATACAAATTATATTTATACAATTGTATAAAAATACATATTGTAAAGCCTCTTAAGTTTTACTAACTTGGAACCAATTCAGTATCCTTATGATAAGTAACATGTATCTCCAAAATTTCAAAAGATGTGCATCAACATGCCATTTGAAAGATACAAACTAAGTTTCAAAAGTAGTTGTAACAATCAAAATCCCAAAGAAAATGAATGGCATACTTAGATTACACTAAGTGGAAGCTCAGTCCTTTACAAAGTCATGAATTTATGAATTACTAGACATGGTAATATAGTAACCTAAGATTAAGAGTTATGAAACATTGTATCTCTTCTAGCAAAAAAAAAAAAAACAAAGGAAAAATAATTACTAGAACCAGAAGGGAGATATGGAACACAATCCAAGGGATCCTGGAAAGAAGAAAGTGAGGTAATCAGGTACAATAGCAAGACCTATGTCACCTTCAGTCCTTCTGAATCCCCACTAGACAAACCCAACCAAAAGTAAGTCAATAGAAAGCCACTATTGGATTAGATGCCAGGAGAGTCTCTACAGGCAGGGAACAAAATGTAGAAGTAGGAAAAGTGGAAGCTATCTATAGTAGCATAATTCGAAGGTTTTATTGTGTATGTGTGTGTGATTATAGTTGCTTCCTTTTGTTTGTTTGTGGAGATGGTATTTTGGTGTGTAGCCCTGGCTGGCCTGGAGCTCACAATGTAGAGTAGATTTGTGTTGAACTCAAAGAGATTGGCTTTCCTCTACTTCTCAAGTGTTGGCATTAAAATGCTGCCTGTAACGGGTCTTAGAATTATATATGTGCTCCTATGTCTTTATGTTTACATCTCTTCAGAATACTTAGTTATTGCACACCATGATACTCTTTTATTGTTTCTGATATTTTGGCAGATTAATAAGATGGTATTTTTCATATAAAGTATCAGCAATGAGGTCTGGAGAGAGAGAAAGAGCTGATCTATCAGAAAGATTCCTCAGAAGTTTCTAATGCAATACTACTAAAATAAAAAAGGCGTAATTAGTTCATATGGGAACATTTGTGAATCTTTTAAAAATCATTTAGTATTACAGTTCCCCATAAGAAAAAATAGATTAAGAAAGTAGTAATTAATGTAGAGAGCTTCAGATGTCTTTTAACAGAGATATTCTTACTGAAACACTAGGAATAATAATGGCTTGGAACATGCCAACAACATATACAGCAAGTAGGAAGCACAGGGCTGGCTAGGGTAGTGTTTATAGACAATTCTAAATATAAATAAAAATTCTAATAGTGAGTTCTAGGAAAGAATAGATTTTTGGGGGTGGGTTGGGGTCAATCTACAGCTATGAGAATTGAAGTTAATAGTGGCTTTGTTAAAGGTCATAGATAAATGGCTACTGTGTTTTAAAAATATTTTATTCATGTCGAATTTAAATTAAAGTTGAAAGAAACAATAATGTAGTACCAAAGGCTCCTTCCTGATATAATAAAGGTAGTGTTTGAGTTTTAAATATTTAGATTACTTTTTAGGACTGACACTACATTTTAAGGTATTTAGAGTCATCTACATTTTAAACATTAAAATCACATCTTAAATATGTGTGTTGGTTCATGAGTTGGTCAATGTGCAATCTACAAAATTACTAAAAGAGCATTCTGTACTCTCCTAGGATGTAAAACTACTAATATAATACAAATAAAAAATTTAAATGTATCTGAGGACATGAGTATAATCATGGGACTCACAGGCAAAGATAGGTGGCATAAAAAGCTCATGCTACATGCGGTAGTTTTGTTTCATAGTTAAAAGAGGTGGGTCTATATTGTGATGATAGATCTCATGCTGGCATAAGGCTTCAATTTCAATCCTCAACACTATATAATAATTAACTAACTAAAACACTAAAAATAAATTAGAAGAAACATGCCATTGTCAAGAAAGGAGGAAAATTTGGGGAAAGGGGTAGGGTGAAAAGATATGGTGGAATCCAGTCTAATCACACATACTGTAAATACCCCTCTTGGATAACTTCAAATCTACATGGATAGGTTAGTCAATAGCTACATTAGACAAGAGAAATAGCTGGTGGTATTCTCCTGTAGAGTGTTATGAGCATAATTTAAAATAGTGCACTCATTATATGCCTAAAATAGAAGAAATTTTGAATATACAAATTATAAAGAAATTGCAAAACTGTAAAGATGACATATGCTTATATTTTCCCTTCATTGTTCATTAGACAATAAATACATTAATCAAAACTTCAATGTTGCAATTCATAAATATGTAGAAATTTTATTAAAAAAATTAAACAAAAAAAATAAGTAAGCATTCAGACAATGCAATGTCTTAATGCTCTTGTGAAATCTTCGTGATAATAATATTGCTAAAGCAACAAAATGTACTAAATAGCCATGGAAGTATGGACTGGAACACATGCTTTCCTCAGCAATCAGTTATCAAACTTTTATTAGGTAGTGAGTGTGGCATTATCAGAACATAATTTAAGTAACTGAAATTTTCTTGTTTGTTGCCCCCACATTACTTATCCATCACTTAACAAACAAAGTATGCCATGCTAAATAATGGTTTTACCATGTCATAAAAAAATGTATGAATGTAGAATCTGCTAAAACGTGACTTGATACTGTAACAGCTTATATGTGTCTTCTAAGTGTTAGTAAAGCATGAGTCAAATATGCATTGTGGATAAAATTAATTTGTCTCTTATTTATAATTGATTGCCTTTGAAATTAAAAGACAAGCAAGGAACTAATGATTTCTTAATTTATTCCATATAACACAACCTACTGCCAAATCTCAAAATCCCTTTACCAAAGAGAATATTGAGTGTTTGCATAATTATTCTTAGTTTCATCAATTTATTCAGCAAGTATTTATTTAGTCTCTACTCTGTGCCTGGGCTTATTTTAGAAAATGGGTAGAGAGCAGTAAATAAAGATAAAATGGTTAACCTTTTATTGCTTACATTTGAGTGGGAAAAGACAATTTATTAAAACAAACAAAGGCCTAAACAAATAATGTATAATAAAAAGTCAAAAATGGAAGGATAATCAAAGTGAGCAGAATGAGAATGGCTCATTGCAGGCTTTGCAGAATTGCAGAATTGCAGGCTCTGAAAGGTCTCTTGGTGAGAAGCTTTTGATGGCAATGCCAGTGAAATCGAAAATATAGCAAAAGGGCAGAGAAGTGGTGGTCATAAGAAGGTGGGGTCTTACACAATTTGCAGTTTGGATAAGATAGTGGGTTGTGAGACAGGAAGGAAGACCAAGGACCCCAATATTTTGCATTTGTAATAGATTTGGATGTTTTTGAGATGGATAATATTAACAACACAGAATATTCTGGGGAGAAATGCAGTACCCTGTGTCATAACATCTTAGGATATGGAATAGACATGACTGTGGTCATGGTGAAAACAAAGGAAACACCCTCTCCACTGCAGATAAGGCCTGTGTTCTGCCTATGACGTGAATGTCAGGAATATTGAAGGCACTGACCCATTCTCTCTACCACACAGTCCACTGGACTTTAAAGTGTGCTTCCCCATCACAGAAACAAATTGCAAACTAATGGGACCATATTATCTGTGACCCTTAAACATAAGTTATGAGGTATGAACCCAAGTAACAGTGAAACCTTCTTCCCAATCTTCATTGCTGTTGTCCCTGTATCATCCAAAGCCAAACCTGAGTTCTTCTCTGCAGAAGAACTGATGTACTTAATTGCCTCTAGATTTTCAAGTATGGGTTGTTGGATATCCTGGGAAGTCTTCACTATTCACCAGTTTTTCCAGCTCTTTTTTCTAGTCTCTTAAAGAAGCTGTGGCTTTCTTTGATCTCTGAAATGTTCTCTTTCCTGGATGAATGTATCAATGGGTAGAATAAAATTGGCCACTACTCTGCCTCTGCCATATTAACTGTCAATGGTTCTATTGAAATCTCAGTAAGATGAAGTCCCTGAATGAGGCTGACGCAAAGCAGAAAGAGCACAGATCATACAAAATGGGCATGTACTAAATATGTTGCTTCTTGCATTAGTCAGTTTGTGTTCAATAAGGGACCAGGAACAAAGAATTCGAGCACTGCTGAAAATTACAACAGTCCTTATTTCTCCCATGTTACATGCTGACTACAAAATAGCCAGGGCCCAGAATATTTGATTCCTTATGTAGTCTCCATTACACAAAAAGACTTGAAAACAACTTCTGTCTTGACTTAATGCCAAAGAGAAAAGAGCTAGAGTGAAAACACAATGTTCTCTAAGGTCTCTGAATGTAACTATGTCTCATACTAATTCACAGTCCATTAATAAAATCAAAGTAAGTGGCTTGCTCTTAAGTTATGTCAGTGATGCACATTCCAGAGTGAGGAATTGAGAGTCATTGTGAACCAGTGGCAATATGCAAGTTCATTCAGAAAGAAAGCAAATGACTAGAGATTATAATACATTCACTCACCACATTAACTGTGCATACCCCAGCACCATGGAATAGCTCACCATGTAATTTATTAACTTCTCAGACAGGCAGCATATATCAGTATGCAAGTTAAATGCTACTTATTGGTTAACTACTTATCTTCCTACCAAGGTAGAAGTTGGAGAAGTCTCAATGCCTGCCATTAAGCTAACAACAAGCTTGGGTATACTCACATCAAACTAAATTAAATCTTATTTCCATTATCCAAGAAATGACAATGTATCAAAAGGTCACTGCAATACTTCAAAAAACATTCCTTAACACATACTGTCTAAGACTGCAGATAATGCTTGATGCAAATGAGAACAGTACACCCTACAATATCCATTACTAACATTTTAGATCCCAATTTGATTAGGAATAAATCATTACAATCAACATATCTCCTCCTCTTTAATGAAGAGCTAGATTAATTGCTGGATCACCAAAAGATAATGTGCTACTGTCATTTTAAAGATGACAGCTAAAGCTACGTACCATCCCCCCATGCCAAATCTCTGGACAGTTAAAATTATCTCATATGATTTATATACCACAGTCAATAAATGTTTAGAATTAAATGAATGACTGATTTCAAGTGAAATCTTCAGAACTGCATATTTACATAATGCTCACATAATTCTTCTGACCTATATCATCGATCTCCTCAGAATGCATGCAGGGACACAACACACAACACGGAGGAAGCACAGCCTACAATGTTGCCAAAAAAAAAACACAAAAAAACAAACAAAAAAAAAGAAAACAATTTTAGTTGAATTAGGATGTGCACTCCCCCAGTGAAGGCTACATAAATACTTAGCTGATATCCACAGTGGCAGTTTTGTCAATACCTCCTCCAGAATTTTAAAATGTATAAGAGAAAGAAGCAAACTATTGATTCTATGGCACTGGTGGATCTCTCCAGACCAACAACCTTCTTTCTCTTTCCTCTGCCCCAGTAAAGGGCACACATGCCAGTTGATCTAATCACCTCCCAAACACTGACAGATTATTATTAAAGTATGGCTGGCAACCCAGATCATTAATTATAATCTTGTGCACGTATGCAGTGTGATTGCAGAAAATAATCAGCTTTGTCTGCCAAATTGGCAATATTTAGAAACTAATTTGTTATGACAAAGCATCAGAGATATTTAAACAACAGAATCAAGGCTTTGCTGCTCTGGTCACACTGTTGAAATATGAAATAACATCATTTAAAAAGTAGTTAAAGTGTCCAGAGATTAGCTGTGCACTGATCTTCTAGCTTTCTTCCAAGGGAAATTAGCAAAGAGTTTTATATTTGCCCCATTTGCCCACAGTTTGTATATTGGGGACTCCCCTCTCCCTCCCAAGAGACTCACATTTGGGGAAAGCTGACTTCCAGATCCAGAAGATCAGAAGGCTGATTCCAGGTGTGCCTATAGTGAAGAATAGAGTGGCTGGGAAAAATTAGAATTTATCTCCTCGATTCATTCATGAAACATGGCTGCAGATTGGTCATAGGTGTGTGTCATAGTGAAGAAGTGAAGTGGTTGTTGAGGAAAATTGCCTATCCTGTGTCCCCAAGCACTCCAGTGGAAGATGGTTCTATTTATGAACAAGGAGGCACATAGTGTGCATGACTCTGTCCCTGGCACCCAACCAGAAAGCAGTCCAATTGTTCTAAGCTAGGTTTTACTGTCATGGTTATTTAGATAGCTTTGTAAAACAAAGTCTTTCCTCCAGTACTTCTTTTTGTTTCTGTCCCATCGCCCTGCCCCCACAAACACCAGTTGAATCAAACCCATATGTCTAACACCCCTAAAAATAGACATATTCAAATATTGCATTTCATTTCTTTTTTGTTTAAACTATAGAATCATTACACTTTTCCTTTTAAGAATTTTGATTATTAGATAGTACTACTGGTTTTTTATTGAAAATACAGTGGCAATAAAGTAGCTACACATAAAAGTAGCACACTTTTAAAGCAAGAGCCCTAAGTGCTGGTTGGAGCACTCTTTTCTCCCATTCTGCAGCTTTCTTCTATAGGCATATCTGCTTTGCTTTCCCTATCACCATAGTTGGGAAGTAATTTGGGGAAGAACATTTTGAACTTTTCAGATAGGCCCTCCTTTCTTCCTTTTGAGGCTGATGTACCCAGGAAAGCATCTGTTGTGTCATGTTCACTCGGGGCAGCAATTAGTGATGACAGCAGGGGTGGGGGGCATACCTGGTCATCCCAGAACTACTGGCTATGGTTTGTTGGTGGTCTAGTGTGAAATGATCCTTCCAAAGTCAGATGCTGCCAATGTGATAATGCCAGAAGAGGGAGCCTTCAGTAGAGTTGATGACAAGGGATCCTGCTTCTTACTGTGATGAGGCCCTTACTTAAAATTTTAACATACCATTTGGTTATCTCATCTTCCCCAATTACTGCCACTTGAGAATACAGAAAGACCTTACAAGCTAGAATCTGTAATCTCGGTCTCCTGATTCAAAATTGCAAAAAAATATATAAATTTTTAAATAAATGATCCAACTTCTGGCATTGTTACAGTTTAAACTACTAACACAGCTGGTGAGCCTACCTATTTTTGGAGCACATTTAGCAAGTCCATTTGGCTTTCAAACCAAGCTAAATTAGCTTGGTTAAATGGCTTAAATGCTATATTCTTTAACTGTAAAACTGGCATCCTGATATCTGTCTAACAACCTTGTGCTTTGTCTCATTTTTTTCTTTTCAGAAAACTGGCAAGGAAATTAAATGTTACCTGTTGGCCATCCATAACATACTTCTATAGGTCAAGGAAAACTAAATACCAAAATGGTGGGTTTTAGAGAATCAACATATTCACTCGAGAAGCTCCTAAGAAACAAGGGTGATGGAGCACTGCGGTGACCTGGAGGCCACACCTCCACCTGGTTGGTTTAACGCAGGGCCTTATTAAGCGTCTTCCTTCAACTTGAAGTTTATTAGTAAAGTAGTCCTCTGGTTTTTATTTTATGTTTCCTACAACCATTATTTTTTCCAGAGTCTGCCTGAGATGAGGTTTCCTAAAAGTAGAAGTTAAAATAATTAGGAGAGTATTACAGAAAAAATTACAGACCTAGTGTCAAGCTTATCAGATACCTTTTCGTTTTATTCATTTTAAATAACAAATTGGCCCAGAAGTGTATGAGCAACATTTGTTTCATTACTCACATTGTTTGCACCTGGCTTAAATGCTATATTGTGGTCTTAAAGGGTATCAAATACAATGACTCACAATTTCACAATAGTCTGTATTTAATTTGTTTCGGGCCACAACTTAAGAACTGCTTATGATTGGCCCTATTCTGTTCCTTATCTATAGTCATTTTTGTGTGATTTTACTCAGTACTTTTGGGTTAAATACAATATATAAGCTCTCCCTTTCTACTCTTTCCTCCCTCCCTTCTCCTTTCCAAACTTAATCTCCCCTTTGAAAGCAATGCTTGCATAATACATGTGTATATAATAATTTCAACCTAACATATCCAATACCCATAATATAGGTCTTCTCACTTAGATATGTTCCACATAAGCTGAATAGAAACTTTTATAAGAGATTCAACATAAATCAGGCAAAAAAGGACCATTCCTTCAGCTCCCAGGCATGTCAGTCCACCCATTCCCAGATGACTGCCACCTGAGCATCTACATATAAGTGAACACAGGTGGACACACAAAGCATAACCAGCATGTCCCAAATGAACCTTTCTCAAAACCTGAGAAAATCAATGGTGATTGTTTTCCTACAATGCTCACTCATAAACCCAAGTGTCCTTTGTTATTCATCTACTCAAAGGGCGGTGGCAAGTTCTCTGTACAGATGGAAGAAGTACTGAAGTCCACATGATCACTCTGATTAACAAGCCCCACACAGGATGGTTTCTGTCTCTCACTTTTTTCCTAATCCCTTACCACTTTCTGGCACTGGCTAAACTATAGTCATTATGGCCTGTGTTACTCAAACCAGTTATCCAATCACCTCAGGCTTTGGATACAGCTCATCTCCCTCTAGAATTCCCTTTGGCCTCCCTTTTGTTTTTCACCTCAGCTGAAATTTCTCCTTTCAGAATGAGTCTTTGACTCTTCTATATAAAACAAAGGAAAAGACAAATAATAAACAACACAGCAGACACCTTCATTCAGGCTATACTCAGCTATGTTTTTATTCCTTACAAACATCCTTACTTAATATCATGGAATAACATGTGTGGTTTGCTACTTATAACTGGCCTTCAACAGAAAATGTACTCTCTGTGAGGGAGGGAAGGATTTTTTTTTAACTATTACTTTTGATAACACATAGAACAGCACCTGGTCAAAGATAATAGTTATGAGAATGAATGCTATGTGCACTTGGCTGAAGCAAAAAATAAGTAAAAACTAACAGTGAAAAGCAAGCTGTAATAATAGGAGTGATAGCAACTAGAAAGCTGAAGGAAGAACTGAACCTGGTCAGAGCTCTGCCCACCTCCCAGAATCTCTCTTCCAGATCCGTGAACTCATTACCAGCCTTTGTGATCTCCACTCCCATCAACTTGAACTTATATCCTTTAATTGAGAATGTTCTTTGGGTTACGGTAAGTGTATTGACCAACCCAAGACCCAAAAGTATCTGGGAGTTGAGTCCCTCTGAGTGTGTCTCATAGTCTATCTCCTGTCAGATACCAATTTCCTCTGTCAAAAATAAACTTAGCTGTAACCTGTGTTCCAGAATCACAGGAGATCCAGATGATGGCCTGAAAGATGACTCTGCCTTGGAGTTTTGCCCTCTTAGGTCCTGACTCATGTTCTTCACTGATAGTTTCATAATATTTCCCTCAGTAAACACCAGAAATATTTTCCCATGGCGTCCTTCTTAGAAATTCAATCTAAAGAAGAAATTAATCCTTGATGAACACCACAAAGACATTTCTAATGTGCATGTAAATATTTGTTGGTGTTAAGTGCTCAGTCTTATACTTAGAATTTTATGTACTTTATCTATTCCCATGTGGTAAGTATTTATGTTTGAGAAGTATACTCTATCAGCAGAAGACTGGGTTATAAATTGGAGGCAGTGTGACCTGAGAGACTAATGCAACAGTCAAAGCCAGAAATAACAAGGTTTTACACATTCACTCATTGACACAGTAACTGACCACTTAGAATATGCTTTTTCCACTCATTGGCACTATTATCCTATTTCCCATTACTATTGATAGGGGCTAGAAATTTGAACTTAGGAGCTGGGGAGTTGGCTCAGCCAGTGAAGTACTTGTCCTATAAGCATAAGGACCTGAATGACCCTGAAAGCTGAGTGCAATGGTACATTCCTGTAATGCCAAGAACAGAAGAGTGATTGCCATGGTGACACAAAGGGCCACACAGAACCCAGGGTCTAGACCACATTCTGTGGCCATGTTGGTGCCTGAGGGCTATGTTACCACAGAGACTATGGTGTTGTCTGGGCCAGGACTGCTGCTGAGGACCATATCTGGGTCCATTGCCCCACAGCAGCCAGGGTCTATGTTGATGTCCATGTCACCTGATTCCTTCAAAGGTAATGCCAAGGCTAAGAGTCTGGGTCATCACCCGGGGTCATGTTGGTGTCTGAGAACCATACTGCCACTGGAGACATACCAATCAGAGTATCCTGTGCTGCCATCTGTGGCCAAGGAGATACCAAAGCCTGGGATACTGATGAGGACCATGCCAGGTCCCATGGTCCTACCACAACCAGGGCTTTGTATTAATATCTATGGACCTCTATAGTTAGCTATTGACAGTTTCTGCTTAGCTACATCATTCCCTGGGATCACACAACAATTCTTGTCTACCTATACTTCCCAGAATCCTCCTCATACCCTAGTCCCACCTATCTTGCTGCCCTATTGGCAAACAGTGCTTTATTCATCAACCAATAAGACAAACATACACACAGAACATTCCCCATCAGATAGGATCTTTGAAGCACTCGGTATAGTGTTTCCTCCTCTTTTGGGGGAGTTCCTTTCATTAACAGAAGCTCTTTATTTTTACTAGAGCTGAATTTCCAATATTTTAATAGAATTTTATGTAGCCAGTTTTAAAAATATTTGCCTACTTCAATAACATGAAAATAGTTTTCCATATTCCCATTTAGAATTTTTTTATTGCCTGTTTTTTAGTATCCTTCTAAAGTCAATTTTGTGCACAGTATCAACTCACTATAAAGGTTCTGTTTTCACACAGGATTCAGTTAATGGCAGCCAGAAAGCAAGCAAAGAGACAGAGAGAGAGGTGACATGAAATCTTCAAAAAGGCACATCATCACTGACCCACTTACTCCAACAGTCTCCACTACCTATAGCTCATTTTGTAAGAATGTATCAATTGATTAACCCACAGAAGGCCATATAATCATGGGTTAAACACCATATATATAATATATATGGTGTTTATATATATATATGTTTATGTATATATATTCTTATTTATATTTATATATATTCTTATTTTATGTATAGACCCCAGTTCCCTCTCCCTTCCTACCTCCCTCCCATGCCCCCAAGCCCCTCCCATCCCATCCCCACCCCCACTCCACAGGGAGAGTGATGCCTTCAAGAAGGGATCATCAAAATCTGTCAAGTCATTTGGAGTAGGGACTAGGCTTTCCCTCCTAGGCTAAGGGAATGTCCCTCCATGGCGAATGTGCCCTCAAAGTCCTTTCGTGCACCAGGGATACATCCTGGTTGCACTGTCAGAGGTTCCTTAGACTGCCCAGGCCTTCTGAGACCCATGTTCAGGGGATCTGGCTCAGTCCAATGCTGGTTTCCCAGCTATCAGTGTCAGGGGCCATTGGCTCCTCCTTTTTCAGGTCAGCTGTCTCTGTGGGTTTCTGTAGCCTGGCCTTGCCCCTATTTTCTTATCACTCCTCCCTTTCTGTAACTGGATTCTAGGAGTTCAGGTCATCTTTTAATATTGCCACTAGCTTTGTCCAATCATTCAACACAAGAGAAATGAGGTCATTTTATACTTAAAGCAAAATGACACACTTCTCCTCACCAAATGAAATCACTCATCTTTGTTTTGTTTTCTTTAAAATCACAGGTAAGTTTTGCTTGTTTTTAAAGTTGCTATAAATACAGTCACATTCCTCCTATTAACTCACTTTTATTACTTCTAGTCATATATCCAAGGGTAGAATTACAACATAAAATCGTTTATTTAAAAATCATCATTTCCTCATTGAATTACAGTGGCAACAGGGTGATAAAACAAATGTGTTTACATCTGGATCTATTTATAGCATTTTAATTCTATTCTATTGGCTTCTTTTAATACCACATTGTATGAATTAGCATTGTTCCATGGTATTTTAATATTTTCTAATGTATAATTCTTACCTTGGAAGGCATCACCCTATCTGTGGAGTGGAGGAGGCATGGGATGGGAAGGTGGTTGGTGGGCATAGGAGGGTGAGAGAGAGGGAGGGAGGAAGAGGGAACTGGGATTGATATGTAAAATAATAAACAAACAAATAAATAAATAATAAAATAGTGAAAAAATATTCTTATCTTTATCTTCCATCTTCATTATTGCCTTGACGATTTGAGTCTGCATTTCTACACAGAATACAGAACAAGTTTGTCGATTTTCATGAAAACCCTAGTGTGATTTTGATTGTGTTTGCACCGAATCTGTAGTTCAAATAAGAGACTGCAATATTGAATCTCCACATTCTATAATATAGTCTATCTTTCTACTTATTAAATCCATAATTTCTCTCAGCAATGTTTTGAGGATATTAATGTTAAGGTCTCACACAACTTCTATTAGATTTGTTCATAATATTGTAATACAGTTTGTGCTGTCATTAATGGCATTTAAAAACAAAATGTTTTGCTATTACCATAGATTTTTATATTTCCCTAGATTCTAGCAAAATTGCTTATTAACTACCATATTTTTGTATTTGTGTATATCTTTTTTATTTTGTACATGTGCAATCATGTTAGCTAAAATTATTAACAATTTTATGTCTTTCATTCTTTGTAACTTTGATTTTTCTTTAGTCTTATTGCACTGGCTAGAGTAGTCATTATAATACTGAATGAGAGTGATGAGAATGGATATACTTATCCTGTATTCAAGCATCATGGGAAAGAGTTCATACCTTACTCATAAATGTGCCACTACCCATAACACTTAAAACAATCTAATAAGCTCTAATGAGTCTTGATAAGCTTTTCTCTGTTCAAAATACCTAGATTAAGGAGAACACTAATGGGTCCACAAATTCATTTTCTATGCATATGGAAGTGACTGCATTTTTCTCCTTTATTCTGTAGTTGTAGTGAATCAAAAACATTAATTTCAGGATGTCTGATCCATATAAAAGAGAGTTTAATTGAAAGAAATTTCTCCTTGGTCATGATATTTGAACCTAGCTCCTAAGTAAGGCATATTTCTAGTATAAAATTGCTTGTTTTATAATATTAACAATCTAATTACATGTATATTTCACTCATGTTAAATTTTGATATCTCTTATAAATCTATGTGTATAATGAACTGAATGTAGAACCGTGTATTGACTTCTGCTTTTTGTCTTTCCCAACTGTGGTGGCATTGCTGATAGGCAGAGCCAGAATACCCTAAATTAGGAGGAAGTGAGGGAACAGAAGAAACTGGTCCCCAGGTAGCATGGACAAGATGCCTGTTTATTGTTCTTAGATTTCCTTAAACTTGGTGTTGTATGTGATACAATTGAGTTTTCATTATAAAAACTGAAACATAATTCTCATTAGAAGTCAGCACATTTAAATAAAATAAATTCAAATCCTGAGATAAGATGAGACAAACGAAAAGAAATTAGCTTGAGGCTTGGCATGGTTTACATCTGTAATCTCACTCATAAGGCTAAGGCAGGAGGATTGTTCTGAATTTAAGACTACCCATGGGAACATGATGAGTTCCAGTCCAGCATGTGCTATGGAGAATGAGGTTGTCATGAACAAATAAGCAAACAAACTAACCCCCAAAATAAGTGAATGAAAAATTTACATGTACTTATCTGAATGGCACAACAAATGCTGATGTTTTTATATCTTAAATCTTCATTTCTTATTTAGTAAAGCTCACCCAATTCTGAACTCAGACACTTCACACATGCGTATCTCAACTATGCTGTCCTTTATCCTAGATCATTTCTGCAAATGTTACATTTTCTGCTCTGGTGACTGAAAACACAAGAAATTTTGATCAATGTGAAAAAAACCCCACAAATTGACAAATTTTGTTATTTTGTTCTGAGGGTAGTCTAGACACAGATTCTACTTTTTGAAGAGACTTCTCTGCAATGCAGCAATGAGCTACATTATAGAGATAGTGAAGTGAATCCTGTATCATTATAGTTGCTTTTCCTTTTCCTGCCTCCCTACCGTGTTCTTCCCACCTGCTACTGATTATACAAAGTTGTCCTCGGACCACCACACATGTGCTGTGGCAAGAGTGATACACATACACATTGCTTGCATTTATGTACCCTCATATGCATGCATTTATAACAAGTTTGTAAACCAAGATAAATCAGAAAAATTTGGGCACATCAAGTTGATATGGCATTATGTTGTCAGAATTATATAGAGAGACTTCTGCATCCAGGGAATAAACTGTCACTTCCTCATTGGTCAGTCACTTACCGCATTTATGTGACAATTCAATATAGTGTTTAGTTCTGCACCATAGTTAAACATCGTGTAATTTATTTCTAGTAACACAAGTAGTATATTTTGACATTTTAACAATGAAAATCAGAACACAATAAATCAAATGCCCTGTCACCACAGGAGTACATTTAAGAAAAACATCTTAAAAATGAATGCAATTTTTATCTCTGTTTTTAAAACATGGTGTGAAGTATCACAAGCAGGGCCTGGTACATGTCACATGTAATGAGAAAGTGCCTCACTCTGCAGCCCAAACTAACTTCAAATGTTGTTTCCTGCCTGAGCTCTAGAGTCTTCATCTTATAGCAAGCAAGTGCTACACATAATTCTCTTATGTTGCTTCTTCTTTTCTCTTTATGAAATGGAATTTTTCATATTGATATGTTCTGATCATGGTTTTACTTCCCAGAATTCTTCTCAGCTCCTACCCAGCACTTAATTTTTGACAAAAAAAAAGATGTCTAAAATTATGCTTGAAGAATTGCGCTTGAATGAGTGAGCTTCAATTATGCAAGATACTTTCAAATGGGAAATACCATGAGCACCAAATTACAGAAACATTCACTAAGGCTCAAGTTTATAAAGTCACAGACCTTTCAGAAATGGCTGCTCATCTCAGACATACTTCTTTACTGAATTTTTATTCAATATGAAATTGATTTGTTTTTAACTTATGGAAATATAGTTTATTGTAGATAAATTCAATTAGTAAAAGCGTATGTAATTTTTATCTCAAAAGCCAAGATAGAGACGCAATACTTCAAACTGTATTTTTGCCAGGTCTCACCACAAAAACAAGATTATAGCTACAGGTATTAAATGTTATTCGATAGTCAAGATGTAATACTGTGTGTGCATTTACTTCTTTGTGTTACCATAATCTTGGGACGGGGCATAATAATAACTATTTTATTATTGTTGTTGTTATTATTATTGTTATTATCATTATTATATTTTAGATATGAAGAAATTAAAGGCAAGAGCCATCTGAGTTAACTAGACAATTTTAACATAATTTTGAAAAGACTTTGTTGGCTGATGTTTTCTTCTCTTCATAACAGCACTGTGGCAAGCTTCAGTCATTTTCTGAAGAGTTAAAGCAATATCTGGTATTTACAAATGTTAGTTTTGTGAGTGCTGGGCGAACATGACCCCCACATGATAATCTTAATGATATCTTCTAAGTGTGAAATATTCTGTCTGAGTAACAAGAAGTCCTAGGGAGTGCCCAGGGTTCCGTGTTTTGTTCTAGGCAAGCATGAAGGCAATGGGTTTATCTTATTCAGTTATTCAGTATGGTTTGGAGAATCTCCTAGAGCTGAGTGGCTGTGGCACATACCTTTAATCCTAACACTTGTTAGGCAGAGGCAGGTGGATTGCTGTGAGTTTGAGGCTAGTCTGGTCTACAGAGTGAGTTTCAGGACACCCCGTGCTACATAGAGAAACCTTGTTTCAAAAAATCAAAATGAATAAGAAAAATGATATGGAATTAGTTTCTAACTTGCAAAATAAAACTCATCATCATTCTTTAAAAAAAACAATTTCATAAATGAGAACATCAACATGAAACTTATCTATAAGACTTAGCCGTGTGCCAAATTCTACTTTCAAAATCAGTGTTTGCTATCACTGAAGATAATCTAAATGACCTATTCCACATCCTACATGGAATTCCCAAAGCATTTCAAAGATAATATGTTACTGCTGTGGTGAAACAAAATCTAGTATTTCATATGAGCACTCTAATGACATTATTTTGTGTCATATTTTACCTTATAGTCATGTGATGGTTGCTTTATTGTAAGTACATCTCAAGATCCATTCTGCACAGAACAGAGAGTGCAACAGAGACCTCATCATGGTCTGTGGCAGAGGTTATAGAATCAGTGTTTGAGGAAAAAGTGGTCAGACTGCTATGTAAGCAGCAAATATGGTCATTTCCACACTTAACCATGAGGGTCTGAAGTAATGTTTGTTTCTTGCAAGCTTCAAAAGTGATCTCTGAACTAGCGAGTCGTTTACATCATCACCAGCTGCTTGTATTACCTGGACTTGTGTGCAATGAGCATGCATGCCTTCAGTAAAGGTAAAAGAAATCAAGCCTAGAAACATTTATCTCCCTCCAGAAAAGCAGTTTTTCCCCCAAAGACTCTGATCCTTTGTGTATTGGCCCCTCATCTGAATGTTCAATAGGATGACATCATCCTGGGAGATCAGGGGTAGAATACAAGAGTAAAGATACAAAAGCAAAACCCTTAAATTGTGTAATTGGCTCTCCATCCTGAACATAATGACTGTTTATTTGGAGAGATTGCACTTCATCTCAATGTCTGCTTGAGTCAAAGCAGTTTATACAATTTACTACATCTTCCCTTATTTCTTCGCATATCAAGTTCCTTATTACTGAAATTACATTCAGAAGAGTACAGTTGTGCAAACCATTTCAATTGTTATATCAACACCAAAGTGACAATAATAATATCTTGTCTATATTTTATATTTTCTAACACTTTATACTAAAACATTTTAGAATATTTAAATATAGCTATGACGTATATCTCCTTGTCATTGTTATTGTTATTAGATCAACAGCCATAAAGATTATTTTATTATCTCTCCACCTAAAAGTTTAAATATAACTCAGCCATTTGAGCACATTAGGTAAAAGCTTCCTCATTAGATTTGACACAGCTTAAAGCTTTTTCTTTAAAAGTGAATAGTGCTCTCACATAGATAGCAGGTATGTTTCATTTATTCTCTTGAAGAGAAAATGCTCACAGAACCAAAGTTAGCACTTTTTCAGTCTGCTGTATAATTTTTCAGTAGTTTTGGCTTTTGAGCTTTTAACATTTTCTTTTCCTGTTTGACTGCACATGATAAACAGTGAGGAAAGTACAAGGCAATTAATTATCCCCAAACAAGAACAGTCCCCTATGTTGTTATTTGAATAGCACCATTACAAGAGAGAAGCTTGAACTTTGCTATATAACTGGACAATTATTTACAATATTTTACTGTGCTATTTCTTGTTGCTTGAAACTGTGAATGGGATTTTAGACCATTTTCACATACAGAGCTGAGGTGCTTGATAAGAAGTGCAGACATGCACTGTATATTGTTGACTAGATAGGATTTATTGTGGTTGCTTGGTTACAAATGAAGTCCTCTGTATAAAATGAACACATCTGCATAAATAGTTGTCAGATAATTCTGCTATTCTGTGACATATTCAAAACTCCTGGTTTAAAGAAGGAAACAAATAAGCCCTTCAGCTGATGATAAACACACAACCTTACACCTACACAAACACACACACACACACACACACACACACACACACACACACACTATAAAGCAATATGTATCCTGTATATAATAAGTTTAAAGTAAGTACACATCATTCAAACATGATAAGAATCAACACATGAATACAGATGGAACTAAAATAACAGTAAAATACTAGAGATTTCCTATACGTGCAACAAAGTAGGTCATGGTTAATTATGCATGCTTACAATCACCTTCAGACATTCACACCAAGACAATATTTTATTGCCTCTCCCACTGAGAGTTTCTGTGTGACTTCTCTCTTCTGCATCCTTAAATATCAGGACATAATCTTCTCTGTTCTTTATATTTTAGCTAGACAAAATATTTTCCATCAGCTTCTGTTTTAAAAATAGATCAAAGTGATGTTGAAACTATAAATTTAGAAAGTCACATTAAGTGATAGAATGCACCAGTATTAGTCAGTGTTCTGTTGCTATGAAGAGACACCATGACCATGGCAACTCTTATAAGAGAAAGCATTTAATTAGGGTTTTACGTATTTTCCGAGGTTTAGTCCACTGTCACTATGGTTGGGAGAATCATGGCATGCGAATAGACACAGTGCTGGAGAAGTAGCTAATAGTTCTACATCTGGATCAGCAGGCACCAGGAAGAGAGAGATACTGGGGCTGGTTTGGGCTTTTAAAAACCCAAAGGCTATCTCCAGGGATACACTTCCACTAACAATGCCACGTCTACTCCAAAAAGGCTATACCTCTTAATCCCTCTCAAGTAGTGCCACTCCTTGATGACCAAACACTCAAATATATGAATCTATGTAGACCATTCTTGTCTTAACCACCACATACTTATAGCACCAATGTTAATCAAGTAAGAAAACATATATTTTTGGCATACAGGTTCAGGCTCACTAGGCTGTTTAGAGTAATTTAGTTAAAAGACAGTTCATATGAAAGGATTTTTGGAGAATAATCAATTTCACCACATCATGGACACATAATGGTAACTTGCATCATTTAAAGTGTTTAATTGGTCCAATTTAATTGGAAATAAATCCCAGTACAAAAGTAAATTCCAATATACCAGCTTCAATCATTATCAAACGTTTCTTTCTTTATAAGGCACAATTTTTAAAAAAATATTTTAAATTATTGAATATTTATTTTACATATCAATCCTAGTTCCCTCTCCCTTCCATCTTCCCATGACCCCATCAACCATCCCATCCCATCCCATTCCCCACCCACTCCCCACGGAGAGTGAAGCCTTCCACGAGGGAATATCAAAATCTGTCAAGTCATTTGGAGTAGGACCTAGGCCCTCCCCTGTGTCTCTAGGCTAAGAGAATATCCCTCCATACATTATGAGCTCCTGAAATCCATTCGTGCACTAGGGATACATATTGGTCCCACTGCCAGAGGCCCCATAGACTGCCCAGTCCTCCTAACTGAAAGCCTATTGGTTCTCTACAGCCTGGAATGCCCTTGCCTTCTTTCATTCCTATAGAATGGCCTATTATAGTTATTGATTTAAAGGATTGCTTCTTCACTATACCTTTACAAGAACACGATAAAGAAACATTTGCCTTCACGGTACCTAATTATAGTAATTCTCAACTGGTGAAGAGATATCTATCAATGGAAGGTTTTGCCACAGGGAATGTTAGTAGCCCCATCCTGTGCCAATATTTTGTGCAAAAACTGTTGAAAATAATTTGTAAATAGTTTTCACAGTCCATAATTTACCATTACAAGAATGATATATTGTTAGCTGATTCTAAAGTAGAAATATTAGAAAAAAAAAAGTTTGAGAAAGTAAAGGAATCTTTACCTTGCTAGGGATTACAAATTGCACCTGAAAAAATACAAAAAAGGAGATTCTATCAACAACTTAGGATATAAAATAGGTCTACAGAAAATTATACCACTAAAAAGTACAGATTAGGGAGAAATTGCTACCAGACTCTTAATGATCTTCAAAAATTACTAGAAGAGATTTCTCAACTACAAACCATTATTGGAGTAGAAGGGCATGATTTCAAAAACTTGAAAGGGGACAAGAACTTGAATAGTCCACAAATACTATCAACTGAGGCCAAAAAGGATTTAGAATGGGTAGAAAAGAGGATAATAGAAGCACATGTGGACCGCGTGGATCCAAAACTAGACTGTATTCTGGTTATATTACTATCTAGAGAATATCCTTCAGGGATTTTGATGCAGAGCGAAGATATCCTATTGAAATGGATATTTCTACCACATAAACAGAATAAAAAGTTAAAAACATACATAGACAGAATCTCTGACTTGATTATAAAAGGTAAATTAAGACTTCATCAACGGACAGAAACAGATCCAGCAGAAATTATAGTACCTTTAACTAATGAAGAAATTTCCTCCTGATGGAAAGATAATGAATATTGGCAGAGAACATGCAGTAATTTTTGGAGAATGATTAGCAACAATTATCCCAAAAGTGAAAGGATCAAATTCATAAAGAAAACAATTTGGATCCTTCCACGCATTGTAAGAAAAATACCTATCTCTGGAGTTCGCACATTCTATACTGATACAAACAAATCTGGTAAGGCAGGATACAAATCAGGAAAAACAAGTAAAGCGGTTCAAAGCCCTTACAACTCCGTTCAAAAGGTAGAATTGTACACCATTTTTATGGTACTTATGGATTTTCTAGAACCCCTCAGTATAGTTACTGATTCAATATGCAGAGAGAGTCTTCTTACACATTGAGACTGCAGAATTTATTCCCAACGATACAAAATTAACTTTATTGTTTATACAGTTACAAGATACTATCAGAAATAGGACTCATCCTATATATATAAAACACACATCAGATCCCATATGGGTCTGCCAGGTCCTCTAGCACAAGGCAATGATGAAATTGATTGGTTATTAATAGGAAGTATGCTAGAAGCCTCGGAGTTTCATAAGAAACACCACATGAACAGCAAAGGCTTAAAAAGGTATTTTTCTATCACTTGGCAACAAGCTATGGAAATAGTAAGGAAATGTCCTACTTGTTCATTCTATAACCAAACTCATTTACCACCAGGCAGTAACCTGGTATAAATAGAAATGAAATACACCAAGTGAACGTATTTCATTTGCAGAATTTGGAAAAGTAAAATACGTGCGTTACACTACATATATATTTTCAGGTTTTCACCTATCAGAGATAATGGCCATATGGACAAACCTGTACAAATAAAAACTGACAATGTTCCAACATATGTCTCCAGCAAATTGAAACAGTTTTTTGAGTATTATAACATAAAGCTCGTAACTGGTACACCAGGACCTACAGGGAAATGACTGCTGATACTAGATGGACATTGCTACAGGGTTCCTGCTTCATGGAAGAATCTGCCAGACAGACTACAGGACACAGAAACAAGTGACTGAAAAACTGTCAATACAGGTAGACAGTTTAAAGTTTCCTGCTTTGCTGAGGAGTCTGCCAGACATGCTATGGTCTATAGGCTGAAGATGGAACATTACAGAAAACCTTTGGGTGATTGACCAGGTGAGTTGTCTCTGTCATTTCTAGAATTTATATATTATGCTTCTGTTGTCTTTGAATGAGTTGAAGATAGATAGTTATGGTTATAGTTTTCCCTAGTTAGGATTAAAAATAAGTTACATATAGGACTTTAAACTCACAAAGATAGGATAGATGATAGAATATTTTCTTTAAATCTTGCTAAATGTTAATGGACTGAATACTGTTAACCGTGGTTCTTATTTGATAACTGTTTTGTTATATATTCCGCTATGTTAAGGTTAAAACCTTTTTTTAAATTCTAGACAGAAAAGAGATGATTGGAGATGCCATTCTGTAAATATGTTTCTTTTATTGGTTAATGAATAACGCACTGTTGGCCAATAGGAAAGCAAGATGGGCAGGACTAAGAGACAAGGAGAATTCAGGAAGT
This sequence comes from Cricetiscus sungorus, assembly GCA_030556225.1. Taxonomy (NCBI): domain Eukaryota; kingdom Metazoa; phylum Chordata; class Mammalia; order Rodentia; family Cricetidae; genus Cricetiscus; species Cricetiscus sungorus. The sequence continues at coordinate 18,610,094 of JANBXA010000491.1, read as the reverse complement.
GGTAGAAAGAAATTCAACATGGAGGACGGAGAGAGTAGAACACCAGGCCCTCTCTCCATAAGATGAGACCACATGGAAATATTTAGATTAAATAGAAACTGGTTAATATTTAAGACAGAGCTAGCTTATAGGAAACTAGTAACTGGCCAATAGCATAATATCTAATACAGTGTCTCTGTATGTTATTTGGGGCTGACACAGCTGTAAGACCAGACCAGCAGAAAAACAAGACATAAGAGGAATATCCCTCCATGGGGAATGGGCTCCTGAAGCCCATTAGTGAACTAGGGATACATATTGGTTCCACTGCCAGAGGTCCCATAAACTGCCCAGTCCTCCTAACTGAGACCCACGTTCAAGGAGTCTGGGTCAATCTGATGCTGGTTTCCTAGCCATCAATCTGAAGTCCATGAGCTCCCCCTTGTTCAGGTCAGGTGTTTCTATGGGTTTCTCTAGTCTTCTCTTGACACCTTTGTTCATCACTCCTCCCTCTCTGCAGCTGGATTCCAGGACTTCAGCTCAGTGGCTAGCCTTGGGTGTCTGCTTCTGCTTTCTTTAGCTATTGAATGAAGGCTCTGGGATAGCGTATAAGGTAATCATCAATCTCATTATTGGGAAAGGGCATTTAAGGCAACCTCTCCACTATTGCTTAGATTGTTAGTTGTGGTCATCCTTGTAGATCTCTGGACATTTCCCTTGTGCCAGATTTCTCTTAAAACCTATAATGGCTCCCTCTATTATGGTATCTTTTTTCTTGCTCTCCTCTACTTTTCCCTTGACTCAATCTTCATGCTCCCTCATGTTCTAATCTCCCCTCCTCTTCTCCCTTTCTTTTTCTCCTAACTCCTTCTCCCCCACCCCCCCACCCCCGATCCCAATTAGCTTAGAAGATTTTGTCATTTTCCCCTTTGCTGAGGGATCATGCATGTCTGTCTTAGGGTCCTCCTTTTTTCCTAGCTTTTCTGGTGGTGTGGATTGTAGGCTGGTGATCCTTTGCTCTATGTGTAAAATCCATATATAAGTCAGTAAATACCATATTTGTCTTTTTGTGCCTGGGTTACCTCACTCAGGATTGTTTCTTCTAGTTCCATCCACTTATCTGCAAATTTCAAGATTTTATTGTTTTCTTTTCTTCTGAGTAGTACTCCATTGTGTAAATGTACCACATTTTCTTGATCCATGCTTTAGTTGAGGTACATCTAGGTTGCTTCCAGATTCTGGCTATTGCAAATAATGCTGCTATGAACATAGATGAGCAGATGTCCTTATTGTATGGATGTGCATCTTTGGGGTATATACCTAAGAGTGTAATTACTTGATCTTGATGTAGACTGATTCCCATTTTCCTGAGGAAACACCAAACTGATTTCCAAAGTGACAGTCCCACCAGGAGTGGAGGAGTGTTCCCCTTTCTCCACATCCTTTCTAGCATTAACTATCGATGATGTGTTTCATTTTAGCTATTCTGACATGTGTAAGATTGTAGAGAGCCGCATAGTGCCATGCCTTAAAGTGGCACTGGCTTCTGCCTTACACCTTCCCGCTGGTGAAGACTCTCTGGGTAAACAAGCCCTTAATTGGTTAAGTCTGTTCACCCTTCTTGCTTCCACATTAGAGTAGCCTATCTGCAGGGTCCATGTGGCTCACTGGGGTTAGTTAGCTCAAGGGTATTTAAGCCTGTGCAGGGGTCCCCTGGCTCTCTTCCCCCCCCCCTCTCTCTCTCTCTCTTTCCCTGCGGGCCAGAAGCAATATGTTTAAAGGATCCTGATTAAAACTGCATGAAGAAGATCTACCCGGAGTTGTGTCTTCCTTGCTGGCGAGGGCAGGCGTGTACAGATGGTGGCCCGTATGGGGAATTTTTCAGATCAGAACTTCTTGCAGTCAGGGCAGCGCTGGAAAGTTCCCAAGGTAAGTTGGAACCAAATTTAAGGTACTCCGTAAAGAGGCAATGAGGTCTCTGGTAAGGAGCTATAAAGTCCCAGGTAAGTTGGGACCAAGTTAAAAAATGCAGAAAAAAGCAGCAATAAAGTCTCAGGCATTGAGCGAGCAGTTGTAACAAACCAAAAGTAAAATATTTAAGATGGGGACTTCCTAGTCTAATTTTTCTGGCTCTTCAGGAGCTACTTTTGTCAAAGAAACTTAAAATGAAGAAAAGCACACTAGAAAGATTCCTGAGTGAATGCGATGCCATTGCACCTTGGTTCGCAGTTTCAGGAGACATCAAGGTAGTGTGCTGGGCTGAGGAAGAATTGCAAGCCCTCATAAAAGGAGTTCAGAAACAATCCCCTAAGGGGCAGAAGGGAAGGGAGAGGAGAAATGGCAGTGTGGGGAGGGGAGGGACCCTCCTGGAACAATGCCTTCAGGGCCTTCTCCTTATCTGAGTGAGGAAGGGCGGGGCCCAGGTACAGGGCGTTCCTTTTGCCCTGAGGTCTGGAAAGCCATACAAAATGACTTAAGTCTTGAACAAGTAAATCAGATTGCCATAAAAGTATGGAAGTCATTACTCAATAAGGGAGAGGTGAATGGTAACCTCACTAAGATACTACAAGGCCCCATAAAACCATTTTCAGATTTTGTGGCCTGTTTGGTAGAGG
>JANBXA010000491.1:18582500-18605000 GCA_030556225.1 Cricetiscus sungorus | reverse complement strand
AGCCTCCTTATCGTCTGTATATGTTGGGAGCCAACCTTGAGTTACATTCTCTTGCAGAATTGCTTACACCTTAGAACTCTAATTGAGCCTTATCTTGGTATACAGGAACCTGCTCGACAGGTGGTCTCTTCCACTCATTCCAGGTACTGAGATAAACCTAATGCCCGGAGCTGAGATGGGCCTGGCCCAGGAACTAAGATAAGCAGACGTTTATTGTCTGATGTTTATATTCTGGGATAATTACCAGGACCTTGGAGTTAGCAGAAGTTACCCCTCCCCATTTCCTCCTAGCTTTGCTTTAAAAACTCCTTTTTACATCAATAAAGATAGACCTTGACAAATGCACTGCTTGGTCTCCTTCCTTCTTTCTCATTATTTTCAGGTTCTAGCCCACCTCAACCCACAAATAACTAGGCCCCGCGGGTCGGGGCATGTATAAAGTAGGGCTACTGATTTTTTTTTTTTTTTTTTTTTTTTTTTAGTTAATCTTGTATCCTGCCACTTTGCTGAAGATATTTAACAGCTGTAGGCATTCCCTGGTAGAGCTTTTTGCAGCACTTATGTAAACTATCATATCTGCAAATAGTGAAAGTTTGATGTCTTCCTTTCCAACTTGTATCTCCTTGATCTTTTTCTGTCTTCTTATTGCTCTAGCTATAACTTCAAGTACAATATTGAAGAGATATGGAGAGAGTGGACAGCCCTGTATCGTTTAGAGGAATCACATTGAGTTTCTCTCCACTTGGTTTGATGTTGGCTGTTGGTTTACTATATATTGCTTTTGTTTTTAGGTGTGTTCCTGTTATCCCTTATATCTCTAAGACCTTTACCATGAAAGGGTGTTGAGTTTTGTTGAAGGCCTTTTCGGGATCTTGTGAGAAGATCATGTTTTTTTCTTGTTTCAATTTGTTTATGTGGTAGATTACATTGATGGATTTTCGTATGTTGAACCATCCCTGCATCTCTGGGATGAAGCCTAGTTGATTATGGGGGATGATTTCTCTGATGTGTTCTTGGGTTCCATTTGCCAGTACTATATTGAGTATTTTTTTAGATCAATGTTCATGAGGAAGATTGTTTGTAGTTCTCTATCTTAGTTGTGCCTTTGTGTGGTTTGGGTAACGAGGTAATCATAGCCTTATAAAAGGAGTTTGGCAATGTTTTATTAAGGGTTATAGGTCTATTTAAATTGCTTATCTGTTCTTGATTTGATTTTGGTAAGTGATATATATATCACTTATATATATCACTTATTTTCTGGATATATATATATATATATATCCAGAAAATTGTTCATTTCCTTTAAATTTTCCTATTTTGTGGAGTACAGATTTTTAAAGTGTGACCTGGTGATGTTCTGGATATCCTCAGTGTCTGTTGTTATGACCTCCTTTTCATTTCTGATTTTGTTAATTTGCATGTTTCTGTCTGCCTTTTTGCCTAGTTTGGATAAAGTTTTCTCTCTCTTGTTGATTTTCTCAAAGAACCAGCTCTTTGATTCATTGATTATTTGAATTGTTTTCTTTGTTTCTTCTTTATTGATTTCAGCTATTAATTTGATTATTCTCTGGTGTCTACTCCTCCTGGTTGAGTTTGCTTCTTTTTGTTCTAGAGCTTTCAAGTGTTCAGTTAGTTCTCTACTATGGCTATTCTCCAGTTTCTTTATGTGGGGCACTTAGTGCTAGGAACTTTCTTCTCGGCACTACTTTTAGAGTGTCCCATAGTTTGGGTTTATTGTGCCTTAATTTTCATTGAATTCTAGGAAGTCTTTGATGTTTTACTTTTTTCCCTTTTTTATTTAAAATTGAAATAAGGTTGTTTTATATATCAATCCCAGTTCCTTCACCCTCCTAACCTCCCCTATTACCCCCACCAAACCCCAGCCCCTCCCTTTTCTGCTCCCCAGAAAAAGTAAGGCCTTCCATGGGGAGTCTTCAAACTCTGTCATATCATTTGGGGCAGGGCATAGACCTTCCCCCATGTGTCTAGGCTAAGAAATTATCTCTCTATGTGGGATGGGCTCCCAAGTCCATATGATAGGGATAAATACTGATCCATTACTAGATGCCCCATTCCACAAAGAGAGGTACTCCCCTCAGCCTAGGCACATGAGTGAGGTCCTAGGCCCTGCTATAAATGATATGACAGACTTTGAAGTTCTTACCCTCCTTGGGGAGCAGAAAGGGGATGGAATGGGGGTTTGGGGGGCACAGGAGCAGAGGAGAGGGTGAGCGAACTGGGATTGACATGTAAAACAAGCTTGTTTCAAATTTAAATTTAAAAAATATCTTCATAAGTAAAATATAATTTCTTTGGTTGATAAATCTATTTCCTCCAGTTTATCTGTAGCACCTGAGATTCTCTCTTGTATCTCTTGTATTCTGTTGGTTATGCTTGCATTTGTATTTTGTGGTCATTTACCCAGATTTTCTATTTCCACCATTCCCTCAATTTGTGTTTTCTTTATTTTCTCCATTTCAGTTTTCAGGTCTCGAAGTGTTTGAATTGTTTCCTTTATCTGTTTGTTTTTTCTTGGCTTTCTTTGTTTTCTTTAAGAGATTTGTTGATTTCTTGCATTTTTGGTTTGTTTTTTCTTTTACCTCTTTAAGAGATTTTTCTCATATCCTCTTTGAGAGTTTCTATCATCTTCATAAAGGTTTTTTTTCAGGTCCTTCTCTTCTGCTTCATCTGTGTTGGTATGTTCAGGTCTTGTTGGGGTAGAGTCCCCAGAGTGTGGTAATTTCATATTGGTCTTTTTATTGTTGAACATGTTCTTGTATTGTTTGTTGTCTTCACATCCCTTTTCTCAGTGGGTGCATGAGGGGTCTCTCTCTCTACTCTCATCTCCCAGTGGGTATAGGTGGGTCAGGACTTCAATGTCAATAACTCTGGATAGTCTGAACTTTCTTGGAATTCTCAATCGAAGGGCATAGGGGGGCTCAAGACTCAAGCAGAGGACATAGAGGGGCCAACATTGAGATGATGGCAGACTCCAGATGGTCCAGTGTGGCAGGACAAATCCACTCAAGCAGAGGGCACAGGGAGCTCAAGATGCAGAGCCATGCCAGGAAGTTCTAAGAAGAGGGTGGGGGGAGTTGAACTAAATTTCATTATTTTTTCCTTGACTTATTGTTATCTGTTTTGTGGCTTAATTTTTCCAAACAGACATATCATTTTTTAGAAGTGTCAGAGACTGTTCTAATTACTAATTAATTACTGTCATCAACAGGAAACCTTTATTATAAGCATCTTGTCAAACTATGGTTGTCGTAATTTTAAACATGACAATTAAAGATTAGAGCTAACACAATTTTCACGTGGAACACTTTGTTTGTAAAGGTTTCAGAATTGATGGAAATGTCCAGGATAACATTATCTGAACATAGCAGAGAAAACATGCAGTATTATTCTACCTTTTTGAGGTTGCTTCTGAAAAAAATTGTGGTATCAAAGTCTAATTTCTTTTCATTATTACAAGCACAACTTCAAGACAATGGTCAGTTTATTGGATTTTATTAACCCATTAAAACTTCCAGGGTTATTTTAAAAAGAGCAAGGTCATTGTCTTAGCCATGCATCCATTTATACATTCATTACAGGCCTCCTACAACAGGAGCTAATAATGGCTTTTCTGAAAAGCCACAGGAAGTCAACAGCATCTAGTTTACATATATATGAAGATCACAATCATAAAATAATGTTTATTCGTCTTTCTTCTTATTGCTTAACTAAGTTTATCTAATTTGTAAATATATGGTATCATTATAAAACTTAAACCCAATAACATAATGTCTGTAAATATCTAATGCAAACAGTTCAAAGGCAAATTAAATGCCTATACTGTTCCTTACACATTTTCAACATGAACCAAAAACTTTCTCCAACTGTAATTTTATTTATGTTTTTAAGAAATGGTGCCTACCTGATTTTAAAATTGAGATTTGGAGCTAAAATAATTCTGTTTTAAGTTTTAATCACATCATATTTTTAATTTCCATTAAAATGGTTAGAGTATGGAACTCATGCATGACTCTTTGTGTTCTGTATCTACATAAGAAAAAAGTAGTATTTTATGTTTAAAATAATTAAGGCATTAGTCACAACTTTTATCAGATTTTCGTATCAAAGTGAATTAAAGAATTAGAAAATACAACCAAAATCCTATAGACTACAGTTAGAGTAAAGCTGTGTGACAAAAAGTCCCAACCACAAGCACACATATGCAGTCGGGGCCAAACCAAATACTACAAAACTTTCTGGGAATCATTTCTAGTGGAAGATGAGGAGGAAGAAACTAATAACTATTTAGTGAAGATGAAAGTACCACAGCCTGAAATAACTTGTAAGTATCCCCCTGGTGTTTGGTGGACCATGCTGGCATTTACAGATCTGAGAAGATTGCCTGACACAAAACTAAGAAAATCTAACAGTCACTTTCCAGCTGTGAATGTATAAATCCACTCCCGTGAGCAGGAAGAACCTAAAACACAGAGTGCCTTTGTGGAAGAAGTACAGCAGGATGTAGGACAGGACACTGAGGACTTGGGTTAATAAAATTATATTGAATTAGGGGGTTTTATTAGTTAAATTTTTAGCTGCTCGTGTGAAGAAAGTGTGTGAGATAATACCTACATTATGGTTAGCTATTTTATTATCTACACATATACACACCATCATGTTGCATACTTCAAATTTGTATGTTTTTTAAACTTATTTTTTAAAACAAAGATTTTAGATTTTCAGCAGAGGGATGGTGCAGGAGAACTATTAAGAAATCTCAATGACTATGTGGCACATATTTCATCACTACACCAGGCAAGGTGGAAGGCTTTCTCCAGCCTCATATCCTGAAGATATGGTTAGATTAATATTCTGAAATTAAGTTTCTGTTACACCTGGTCCTACAGCTATTTAGTTCCAAATAAACACACAGAGGCTTGTATTAATAACAAACTGTTTGGCCAGTGGCTCAGGTTTCTTATTGGCTAGTCCTTTCTTAATTATTAACCCATTTCTATTCATCTTTGTATCTCTACATGGTGTTGGCTTACCAGTGATGCCCAAATATATTGTTTTCTCAGCAGCTATTCTTCCTGAGTCTTCCTGATACCTTTCTCTATTCCTGATTGTATTTCCCCTGGATAAATCCCACCTGTCTGTTGGCCAAAAAAGCTTTATTCATCTACCAATTAGAGAAACATATATTCATAACATATCCTCTTCTCTGTATAAATAAAAAGGAAGGTTTTAACTTTAATGTAGTAAAATTATATATAACAAAGATTTATTAAGTAAGAATTGTAATTACAATATTTATTCCATTTCATTTGGCACAATTTAAAGAAAATATTCTATCATCTATCCTAACTTTGAGAGTCTAAAGTTTTATTTATAATTTATCTTTTGTCATAACTAAGTAAAACTATAACTATAATTATCAGTCTGCAACTTCATCAAAGACCCCAGAATGTCTGGCAGACTTTTTGATGAAGCAAAAACCTTTAAGGACCATATTGTCCTTTGGCAAGTTCAGCAGTCACTTGTCTTTGTGACTTGCTTGTTCAGTTTGGACAGCATTCTGTTGAGGAGTCCAGGCAAGAACAGGTTTGAAGCCAATCTCTATAATAAGTTTCTTTGATGACCATCATCCTCTCTGACATAATTGGTGTTGCTGGGAGCAAATATTTCTCTTTGCCATGAAGAGCCCTAAGTTAGCAAACTATTTTAAATGCCATATTTTGTAGGTCTTTGAAACATTTGAAAAATATCTATTTATCTCAGATACATCTCTGTATGTCTAGAAAGCTAACTAATGTGACTATAAGATTTGACTAGACTATTAAGATGACCATAATTTGTATTTTTATTGTACATTACATTTTTAAATGAGCTGTATGAACACAATACCTAACAAGTGTAGAAAATATCCAAATAGCAAAACTAACCTTAATTTTGAATCAATAGACAAAAACCTATACCAGTGTATTCATTTTTATGTCATATTTTCCTTTTTTCTTTTGAAAGAGATTGACTGTGGTCATCCACCACTTATAATCAACACAATTTAAAAGAAAAGAAACATTTTTAAGCAAAATTTGGAAATCTGAGTTTAGTTCTCTCTAAACTGCTTCCTGCTATTTGGGGCACTATCAATCCCTTAGGGATTCTGAGAAAACCCAGAACATCCCAAATATTTGCTGTAATAGTTTGTGAAGGTGAATTGTCTTAGCTATTTGGATGTTAGATCACCTGGGCCACTGCTTCAGGAGGTCTTGAGTGATCAAACAATATTAGTCTGGAAGAAATCCATAGCTTTCCATCTTCTGTGGAAAAAAAGGCAGAACCTCTCTTCCAAAGTAAGATGTCTTTAGAGTTAAATTTTGAAGTCAAAGCATTTTCAAAATATATAGGTTGGATTAATCCAGCAACATTCACAATCAAATGTCTTTTAGCAGTTGTTGTTTTGAAGAGAAAACTGGACCTAAAGAAAGGTCTAGAGACCTACAAGACTGACTCCAACTAACAATTCGAGCAACCATTGAAAGGCTACCATAAATGCCCTTCCATGATAGTGAGATCAACAACTAACTTATCCAACATCATGGAGCCCTCATCTAGTATCTGTTGGAAACAGAAGCTAACACTCATAACTACACATTGAGTTGAACTAGAATCCAGATGCAGAGAGAGAGGGAGAGGACAAGACCAGGTTGCAGAAACACATAAAGACAGCTGGCCTGAACAAGGAGGACCTAATGCTCCCCTCCCCAGACTGATAGCTGGGAATTCAGCATGGGACTGACTCAGACCCCCTGAATATGGGTCTCAGCTAGAAGGACTGAGCTGTCTAAGGGACCCCAGACAGTGGAACCAGGATATATTCCTGGTGCACAAAAGGACCTTGCAGACACATCCCTCATGGAGGGATACTCCCTTAACCTAGAGACAGGAGAGAAGTCCTAGTCCCTACTTCATATGAATTGACAGATTTAAATGATCACACCTGGATAGCATAGCCCTACATGTGGAATGGGGATGGAGAGATGCCAGGGGAGGGTGGTCAGGGTGCATGTGACAGGGAAGAGAGGATAAGAGGGAGGGAGGAAGGGAGGGATGAGAGGAAACTGGGATCGACATGTAAAATTAATAATAATAATAATAATAATAATAATAATAATAATAATAATATGCTTTAAGAGGGTAGAAGGCAAAGGGGATATCACTTTTATTTAAAAGATAAGAAATAAAGAGGCTATCAATTGACATTAAAGACACAAAACAAAGACAGCAGAAAAAAATAATAATAAAGATGAAGTAGATCAATGTATATCTCAACATTCACCTGAGAAGCTCCTATTGGCCAAGAGCAGAGAATAACTGACTGCAGAATGCTCATTCCTAAATGGAACTCATATACTACACCTCTGGGGTAGGAGTCAAATGTCAGGGACCAGTTCAAAAAAGTTGTAGTTGACAACAATGACACATCTTCTAGACACAGCAGGGTATCTATATATATAAGAACTAACAAAGGTTCTAACAGCATATACAAAACCTTTCCAAACCTATGCCAGACTAAATTCCACCATAGGGAGATTAGGCTCTAAGCCCACTATCCATGAAGTTACAAGCAATTGTTAGTTGTTGGAGAAAGGGGGACAGTTTCCTACAAGAATATAGCCACTGGTATACTCCTGTGAAAGATGTCATTGCAAAGAACATTTGAGCAATACAAATTGGTACTGAAGGATTTTATATATTAAAGGACACAGACACTATGGAAATGTCATGTAGACCAGTGAAGAGGTATCAGGGTTAACAAAATCAAAGCACCTTGAACAAAACTTTCAAGAACTAATAATTTTTTTAAAGATAGAAATCAACCAATATTAGAGACAAAAAACACTGTGAGATGGTTTCCTAAAGCATTGCCAAGAGAACAACCTTAACATACATAGTTTTAGAATTTTAAATTAGATGTGAGGACCTCCATTTACGGGTCTCTGCCTGAGTGCTGGGCCTCTGCCAGAGACCTGCCTACCCACCTGGGACCACCCTGAGTCCCTGCCTGCCTGATCATTGACCCTGATGGACAGGCCTCTGCCAGAGGTGAGTCTGGGACCATTTCAGGTCAAATCCCACCTTAGATTAGCCCTGAATCTCACTCTCCCTATATCCTGTCCCCAGAGAGAACACTCCGAGTACTCTGATCCACAATCCCACCCATGCAGAACCTGCTCTTCCCCCGCCCCGACCCTGTGCCCTTCTGAGCTCACTGCTCCACCGCTTTGGTTGAGCACTGGGTCAAAATGTAGATCCAATAAGCCCTCAACCTCCAGGGAACGTCCTGGAACTGCTCTGAGCACACTAGACCCACCTATTGACTCGGGGCCACCCTGAGTCCCTGCCTGCCTCTGATCCCCATGGCAAGGCCCCTGCCAGAGGAGAGACCTCCCAGACAGTTGGAACCACCCAGAGCTAAAGACATTGAACTCCTGACACACCTATGCCTACCAGGAGAGTAGAATGATGTGCAATTGCACCATACCTGGGTCAAAGAAAAAAGAAAGAAATTAAGGACTTCCTAGAATTCAATGAGAATGAGGACACAGCATATCCGAACTTATGAGACACCTTGAAAGCAGTACTATGAGGGAAGTCCATTGCACTAAGTGCCCATATGAAGAAAACAGAGAATAGTCACATTAGAGAATTAACAGCACAACTGAAAACCTTAGAACAAAAAGGATCAAACTCACCCTGGAGGAGTATACAACAAGAAAAAATCAATTTGAAAGCTGAAATCAATGAAGCAGATATCAAGGAAACAATACAAAGAATCAGTGCAACAAAGAGTTGGTTTTTTGAGAAAATAAAAAAGATAGACAAACCTTTATCCAAACTTACCAAAAAGCAGAGAAAACATGCAAATTAACAAATTAGAAACTAAAAGGGGGATATAACAACAGACACTGAGGAAATCCAGATGATTTTTAGGTCATACTTTGAAATCCTGTACTCTACAAATTTGAAAATTCAAAGGAAATGAACAAATTTCTAGATAACTATCTCTTAGCAAAATTAAATCAAGAACAGATAAGCAACTTAAATATAGCTGTAACCCCTAATGAAATAGAAGCAGTCATCAAAAGCCTACAAACCAAAATGAGCCAGATGGCTTCAGTGCAGAAATCTACCAGAAATTTAAGAGGAGCTAATACCAATACTCCCCAAATTGTTCCACACAATAGAAATAGAATGTTCAATACCAAAATCTTTTTAAGAGGCCACAATTACCTTAGACCCAAGCCACACAAAGACACAATTAAGAAAGAGAACTACAGACCAATATTCCTCATGAACATTGATGCAAGATACTCAATAAAATACTGGCATATCAAATCCAAAAATACATCACAGAAATCATCCACCATGACCAAGTAAGCTTCATCTCTTGGTTGCAGGGTGGTTCTACATAGGAAAATCTATCCATGTGATCTGTCAATAAACAAACTGAAAAAGAAAAATCATATGATCATCTCACTAGATGCTGAAAAAGCCTTTGACAAAATTCAAAACACTTTCATGATAAAGGTCTTGGAGAGATCGGGGATAACAGGAACATACCTAAACACAACAAAAACAGTAAACCAACAACAGCCATCAAATTGAATGGAGAGAAACTTAAGGTGATTCCTCTAAAATCAGGAGCAAGAGAAGACTATCTTTTCTCTCTCCATATCTCTTCAATATTGTACTTGAAATTCTAGCTAAAGCAATAAAAAACAAAAAGAGATCAAGGGGACACAATCTGGAAAAGAAGAAGTCAAATTTTCACTATTTGCAGATGATATGATAGTTTACATAAGCGACCAAAAAAACTCTATCATGGAACTCCTACGGCTGATAAATACCTTCAGCAAACTAGCAGGATACAAGATACACTAAAAAAAATCAGTAGCCCTACTATATACAGATGACAAAGGGGCTGAGAAAGAAATCAGAGAAATTTCACCCTTTACAATAGCCACAAACAACATAAAATATCTTGGAGTAACACTTACCAAACAAGTGAAAGACCTGTATAGGAAGAACATTGTGTCTCTAAAGAAAGAAATTGGAGAAGATACCAGAAAATGAAAAGATCTCCCTTGCTCTTGGACAGGTAGGATAAACATGGTAAAAATGGCAATCTTTCAAAAGCAATCTACAGACTCAATGAAATCCCCATCAAAATCCCACCGCAATACTCCACTAACCTTGAAAGGGTAATAATCAAATTTATATGAAAAACAAAAGACACAAGATAGCCAAAAACAATCCTGTACAATAAAGGAACTGCAGGACGCATCACCATCCCCGACTTCAAGCTCTACTATGGAGCTATAGTCCTGAAAACAGCTTAGTATTGGCACAAAAATGGACAGGTAGACCAATGAAATCGATTCAAAAATCCTGATATTAACCCACATACCTACAAACACCTGATTTTGACAAAACAGCTAAAAGTATACAATGGAAAGAGGAAAGCATCTTCAACAAATGGTGCTGGCACAACTGGATGATGGTGTATAGAAGACTGGGTCTATTGCCATGCACAAACTTAAGTCCAAATGGATCAAAGACCTCAACATAAATCCAGTCATACTGAACCTCTAGAAGAACAAGTGGGAGGTAGGTACCCTTGAACAAATTGGTGCAGGAGAATGCTTCCTGAACATAACTCCAGTAGCACTGACACTGAGATCCACAATTAATAAATGTGACCTCCTCAAACTGAGAAGCTTCTCTAAGGCAAAGAACACAGTGGACAAGACCAAATGGCAGCCCACAGACTGAGAAAAGATCTTCACCAGCCCTACTTCTGACAGAGGGCTGATCTCCAAAATACACAAAGAACTCAAGATATTAGTCAAAAAACACCAAATATCCCTATTTTAAAAGGGGGTAAAGAACTGAAGAAAAAATTCTCAATAGAGAAAATGAAAAAGCTTGAAAGACACTTAAAGTGCTCAACATCTTTAGCTATCAGGGAAATGCAAATCAAAACAACTCTGAGATACCATCTTCCTCCTGCCAGAATGCCTAAAATTAGAAACACCAAAGACAACTTTTGCTGTAGAGGTTGTGAAGAAAGGGAAACACTCCTCCACTGCTGGTGGGAGTGCAAACTTGTACAGACATTTTGGAGATGAATATGGCAGTTCCTCAGGAAAGTGGGTATCAGTCTACCACAGGACATGGCAATCCCAGTCTTAGGCATATACCCAAATAATCCACATCCATGCAACAAAGACATCTGTTCAACTACGTTTGTAGCAGCAGTATTTGTAATAGGAAGAAACTGGAAGCAACTTAGATGCCCCTCAACTGAAGAATGGTTAAAGAAGATATGGCACATTTACACAATGGAATACTACTCAGCGGGGAAAAAAACCAATGGAATCTTGAAATTCACAGGCAAATGGATGGAACTATAATTCACACTGCCAGAGAAACTAGGATACAAGGATGAATCTAAGAGTTTCATGCAAGATCCCTCACAGAAGGGAAAAGGAACAAGATCTCCTCAGCATATTGTGAGTGGGAGGGCAGTGAGTGGAGAGGAGGATAGGAGAAAGAGAAGGGAGGAGAGGAAAGCTTGTGGGACTAGGAAAATTGTGTCAGGGGAAGAATATAGAAGAGAAAAAGGAGAGATAGAGAGATACCATAAAAGAGGGAGCCATTATAGGTTTGAAGAGAAAATTGAACCTAGAGAAATATCCAGAGACCTACAAGACTGACCCCAACTAACAATTTGAGGAACAGTGGAAAGGCTACCATAAATGCCCTTCCTAGATAATGAGATTGATGACTAATTTGTTCACCATCATAGAGCCCTCATCTAGTAGCTGATGAAAACAGAAGCAGACACCCACAACCAAACACTGAGCCAAACTGGAATCTAGATGCAGAGAGGGAACACAAGGCCAGGCTACAGAAACCCACAAAGATAGCTGACCTGAACAAGGAGAAGCCAATGGGTCCCAGACTGATAGCTTGGAAACCAACATTGGACCAACTCAGACCTCCTGAACATGGGTCTCAGTTAGAAGGCCTGGGCAGTCTAAGTGACCTCAGACAGTGGAACCAGGATGTATCCCTGGTGCACAAAAGGACTTTGGGAGCACATTCCCCATGGAGGGATACTCCCTTAACCTAGAGGCCAGAGGAAGGGCTGTCAACGACTTGACAGGTTTCTTGTCCCCCTCCTGGAAGGCACCACCCTCCCTGTAGAGTGAGGGGGGTAATGAGATGGGAGTGTGGGAGTGGGAGTGGGAATGCAAGGGAGGGAGAGGGAACTGGGATTGATATGTAAAATAAGAAAAATAAATAACACATTAAAAATACTGTATGAATGACTAGTTACAGTATATCTATGTCTCTCAAGTCTATATAATCAGAGTTAAGACAGCTTAAGTAAACTTTAAAAACATGCAATATATAAATATAAAATAGTATATATTTTTTAATGTGTTGTAAATATATATAAAATCAAAATCAGGACAACAGTGCATTTTAGCAAAAGAAGGAACCTCTACTGTGGACCCCATATTACTGCATACAACTTCATCAGAAGACTTCTGCTTTCTGAGAGACCATGCTGGTACCAGGTACTCTACTGCCTGCTAACACTTATTAAAGCCTGTTAAAAACACCCCAGACTTTACCCCCTCCCCAGGCTTCATATCCCAGCCTACAACTTAGGCAAAAGGTTCGGCCTTACTGGAGGCCATGCAGTACTAGGAACCACAGAGACCAACCAGGCACCCAAAATTCAGAGGCACCAATGGCACTTAAAACCACAGAGGACACAATGGCCTCAAAATCCCATGGGGACATCCTATTGGACATAAAGATTCACTTTTCACCAGAACCCCTGACCACTCAGGCCAGAAGACCAGAGAGGAAAAGATACTATGGAGAAAATAAAATCCAAAAAATTCCATCTAACAAAAATAAACACAGAATCCAGTACCTAAATGTATAATAATTGCTAAACCCAGATGACTAGAGGCCAGTGTAAGAACAGAACAACAGTCAGGGCAATATGCAGCCAGAGCCCAGCTACGCTACTAGAGCAATTCCTAGATATTCTAGCACAGCTGAGGCATAAGAAAATAACTTTAAATCCAAACCTATGAAGATGATAGAGACCCTTAAAGAGGAAATGAATAAATGACATAAACTCAGGCAAACAGAAGCAAACAATTGAAGGAAATGAATAAAACTGATCAAGTCTTGAAAATGGAAACAGAGGCAATAAAGAAAAAACACACACTAGACCTCTGCCTGCACCTAAGGGGACAGGTAAGTGGTGAGATCCCCGCTGGAGAGCCCTGCTCTCTAGGCTCTAGCCCTTACCCCTCCTCCACCCAAGGCACTCTCAGTGACTAGGCAGCAGCATATGCTCTGTCAACTATACCCAGCCACCTCACCAGTGAACTTATGACCTCTGTCTACACCTGGAGGAACAATAACCACCAGACCTATGGCTTTGATATGGGAGAAGCCTGAGCCATCAACCAAACATTTTGTAATTAATGTAAGCCTCCTTGTGTGTTTGTTTGGGACTAAACAGCAGTGGGACCAAGTGCTACAGAAACTTCCATCTACAATGGTGGTGGGAGGGGGGGTGAGTAGGGTATGAGGTGGGGGGGGGGGAGGCAGACGAAGCAGGAGGGGAAAGTGGGATTGGTATGTAAAGTTAAAACTATTTTTTTAAATAAGAGAAATGCAGTTAAGGAAAAAAGAAAGAGGAAGAAAGGAAGGAAACTTAAACTGAGGGAATTCTGGAGATAGACAATCTAGGTAAACAAAGAGAACTACAGACTCAAGAATTCAAAACAGAATACAAGAGATGGAAGAAAAAATCTCAGGCATAGAATTTACAATGCAAGAATGTAATACACTGATCAAAGAAAATGCTAAATATAAAGAGTTCTTAACACAAAATATCCAGGAAATCTGGAACACTATCGAAAGACCACACCTAACAATAATAAGAATAGAAGAAGATTCCCAGTTCAGTGCCCAGAAAAAATTTTTAACAAAATTATAGAAGAAAAATTTCTAAAACCTAAAGAAAAAGAGGCCTACAAACATAGAAAATGCTTATAGAATGTCAAAGAAATTGGACCAGAAAGTAAATCCCTCCCCCACCACATAATAATCAAATCACTCAACATACAGAAAAAAGAAAGAATATTAAAATCTGCAAGGGGAAAAGGTGAAGTAACTTATGAAGACAGACCTGTTAGAATTATACCTGACTTACCAACAGTACTTTAAAAGTCAGAAGTGCCTATATAGATGTGCTACAGACTTTAGGAGATGACAGATACCAGACCAGACTATAGTACCTGGGCTAACTTTCAGTCACAATACCAAAAGAAATCAAGGTGATGTTCTGTGATAAAATCAAATTCAAAGAGTATCTGTCCACAAATACAATCCTGGAGAAGGTAATAGAAGAAAAGCTCCAACCTTAGGAGGTTAATGACACCCAAGAAAACACAGGAAATAAACACTTTCCTATCAGCAAAACAAAAAGAAGGGAAACAGAGAGAGAGAGAGAGATACTACCACCACCAACAACAACAACAAAACAACAGAAATTAGCAATCATTGGTCATTAATACCTCTCAGTATCAATAGACTCAATTCCCCAATAAAAAGAAACAGGCTAACATAATGAAAGCAAAACAGGACCCAATTATCTGCTATATATAAGACACATACCTCAATATCAAAGATAGATATTACTTCAGTGTAAAGGGTTAGAAAAAATGATTTTTCCAAGTGAATTGTGCCAAGAAGCAAGCTGCGGTAGCAATTCTAATATTTTATAAAACATACTTCCAACCAAAATTAATCAAGGGAAAAAAAAGAAAAAAAGAAACACTTCATAGTTATACATCAAAGGCAAATCCTCCAAGACAATGTTTGAATTCTGAATGTCTATGCCACAAATGCAAGGCCACTCACATTTGTAAAAGAAACTACTAAATCTTAAATTACAATCAAATCCTACACATTAATAGTGGGCAACTTTAGCACTCCACTCTCACCAATGGACAGGTCATTCAGATAGAAAATAAGCACAGAAATTATGGAACTAGCAGACATTATAATTTGAATGGACATAGCAAATATCTATAGAACATTTCATTCAAAGGCAAAATAATATACTTCCTTCTCAGCATCTCCTGGAATGCTCTCCAAAATTAACCATATACTCAGTCACAAAACAAGACTGGTAAAATGCAAGAAAATTTAAGTAACCCCTGTACTTTATCAGACTACCAAAGATTAAAGCTGGATTTCAACAACAATAGAAACAATAAAAAGCTGACAAACTCACAGGAATTGAATAACCCTCTGCTGCATGAGTATTGCATCAAGGAAAGCATAAAGACTTCCCAGAATTCAATGAATATGAATGCACAACATACCCAAACTTATAGGACACAATGAAAGGTGTTCTAAGAGGAAGTTCAGAGCACTAACTGCTTTCACAGAGAAATAGGAGATATCTCATAATAGCAATTTAACAGCATACCTGAACACTCTAGTGTAACACACACAAAAAAAGACCTAGAGACAGATATTGGGGTTCAAGCTGAAGATCAGGGAAGCACAGCATTCAAGTTACCAAAGAGCTCTTACCTCTAACAATGCTAGGACATTCCTATTCTCAACCTGGCTAGAGAATGAATGCCTCTTACTGAATACTGAAAACCCTGTTACTAGCTTTCATACACCTCTAGTGCTAGTATTAAAAGTGTGTGATTTGTTAGTCTTTTAGACTGATTCAATCTTGTGTATCCCTGAGTGTCCTTGAAACCAGAGAGATCAGTCTACCTCTTAATCCTAAATCCTAGGATTAAAGGTGTGTACCAGCTCCTCCTAACATCTGGCTGCTGGGATTAAAGGTGTGTCCTTGGCTTCTATAGCTTGTGGCAGACTTTACTTTCTGAATCTCACACAAGCTTTAATAAATCATAAATAATATGCCATCATGCTCTAGAACAAAAAGAAGCAAAGGAGTAGATACAGAAAATTATCGAGCTGAGGGCTGATGTGAATAAAATAGAAACAAAGAAAAGATTACAAAAAAATCAACAAAACAAAGAGTTTGGTTCTTTGAGAAAAACAACAAGATAGACAAACTCTTAGACTAACTAAATACAAATCAGAGAGAGAATATGAAAATTAAAAAAGAAAAGCTGGACATAACAATAGGTACCTAGGAAATCCAAACAATGAGTGATTAAGTCATACTTCAAAAATCTGTAATCAACAAAACTTGGAACTAAAAGAAATGGACAATTTTCTTGATAGAACTCACTTATAAAAGTTAATTCAAGTTTAAATAAAAAAATTAAATAGACCTCTAATGCCTAAGGAAATAGAAATAGTCAATAAAATCATCCAACCAAAAATAAGCCTAGAACCAAATGGATTTAGCACAGAATTCTACTAGACTTTCAAGGAAGAGCTAAGACCAATATCCTTCAAATTATTCCACAAAACAGAAACAGAAGTAACATAGACAAATTCATTTCATGAAGTCACCTTTACCCTAAAACCAAAACCACAAGAAGATTTAACATCCAAAGGGAATTGCACATTTCCCTTTAACTTTTATGCTAAAATACTGGCAAACAGAATCCAAGAATACATCAAAAAGATTACTCACTATGATCAAGTAGGCTTCATCCCAGAGATGAAGGGATGTTTCACAATGTGAAAACCTGTCAATGTAATCAACCATATATATGAACTTAAAGAAAAAAATATGATCATCTCATGAGATGCTGAAAAGGTGTTAAATAAAATCAAACATCACTTTATGATAAAAGTCTTGGAAAGATCAGGTATACAAGGGACATACCTAAACATAATAAACACGAACAGCCAATATAAAATTAAATGGAGAGAAACATAAGGAATTCCACTAAAATCAGAAGCAAAACCAGGCTGTCCACTCTCCTCATATCTATACAAAATAGTAGTTGAAATTCTACCTAGAGCAATAAAAGAATGAAATAACATCAAGCAGATACAAATGGGAAAGGAAGAAGTCAAAATATCACTACTTGCAGATAACATGACCCCAAAATTCCTACTAGGAAACTCCTTTACCGGACAAGCACTGACAGCAAAGTAGCTAGATACAAACTTAACCCAATACAAAACCCATAGCCCTCCAATATAAAAATGATAAATGGGATGATAAAGAAACCAGGAGGGAAAAAACAGCCTTCACAATAGCCACAAAAATAAAAATATCTTGGTGTAACTCTAACCAATCAAGTGAAATACCTGAATGACAATAACTTCAAGTCATTGAAGAAAGAAATTGGAGAATATATCAGAAGATGGATAGATCTGTCATGCTCATGGATTGTTATGATTAACATAGTAAAAATGGCCACCTTACAAAAAGTAATCTAGAGACACACCAGAATTCCATCAAAATGCCACCGCAATTATTTATAAACCTCAAATGAACAACAGTCAATTTCATATGAAAACAAAACAAAGCAAAAACAAAACAAACAAACAAACAAACAAACAAAAACCCTAGAGAGCTAAAACAATCCTATATAATAAAAGAAAAGAATTTCTGGAGGTATCACCATCCCTGATTTCAAGCTGTTCTACAGAGCAATAATAGTAAAAATCACATGGTACTGAAAAAAAAAAACAGAGAGGTTGATCAACTTTAACTAATAAAAGACCCAGACATGAATCTACATATCTATGTAACTTAATTCTTTATAAAGGAACCAAAATTATACAATAGAAAAGAAATCATATTCAACAAATGGTGCTGGTATAACTAAATGGCGGCATACAGAAGAATGCAAATAGATCCATATCTATCACCCTATACAAAGCTAAATACCTCATCATAAAACCAGATATACTTAACCTGATAGAAGAGAAATTGGGAAGTAGCATGAAAGCATTGGGACAGGAGACAGATTCCTGAATATAAATAACACTAGTAACACATACACTAAGATTGACAATTAAAAAATGGGACATCAAGAAATGGAAAAGTTTCTGTAAGGCAAAGGACACTGTCAAAAGGACAAAGCAGCAACCCAAAGAATGGGTAAATATCTTCACCAACCCCACACTGACAGTAGGATGACCTCTAAAATACATAAGAAACTAGACATCAAAAACAAGCAAAGCAAACAAAAATAAACACAAATAAAATTAAAATATGGGGTATAAATCTAAAAGAGACTTCTCAACTCAGGAAGCTCAATGGCCAAGCAGCTATTTAGCCATCAGGGAAATGCAACTAAAAATAACGGGGAGATTTAATCTTCCACTGGCCAGAATGGCTAAGATCAAAAACACAAGTGACAGCTTATGCTGGAGAGCATGTGGATCCAGGAGAACACTCATCCAATGCTTGTGGGAGTGCAAACTTACACAGTCACTTTTGAAATCCATGTGGCAATTTCTCAGAAAATTGGGAATCCATTTACCTCAAGACCCAGCTATACCACTCCTGGGCATACACCCAAAGAATACTCCACACTACCATAAGGAAACTTGTTCATAGCAGCTTTATTTATAATAGCCAAAAACTGGAAACAACCTAGATGTTCATCAACCAAAAATAGATAAATAACATATGGTACAATTACATAATAGAATATTATGTGGATGTTAAAAGCAATGACATCATGAAATTTGAAGGAAATGGATACAACTAGGAAAGATCATACTGAATGAGATAAACCTAGACCAAGAATGACAAACACGTTATGTCCACTTACAAGTGGACATTAGCTGTAAGGTAAAGGATAACCATGCTGTAATATACAGACCTAAAGAAGATAACAAGGAATTCTCAAGGTGGGACACATGGATCTCACTGTGAAGGGGGAAGTAGAATATATATCACAGGAGGATGGGGGAGGGGTATGAATAGAAGGAAAGTATGGGAGCAGGAGGAATCATGTGGGGGAAGTAGTACTGGGAGAGATAACTGGAACCAGAGGCACCTGGGATGAGTTAGAAACCTAGTGCAATGGAAACTCCCTGGAATCTATGAGGATGACCCTAGCTAAGACTTCTAGCAATGGGAGATATGGAACCTAAACAGGTCATCTCCTATAACTAGGAAAGATTTCCAGTGCAGGAACTGAGCCACAAACCCAGTCACAGAACCATCTGTCTATAATTTGTATTGCCTACAATATCTGTTGGGGTAAAATTATGAAGACAGTATGGCAGTGACCAATCAATGACTGGTCTAGCTTGAGATCCATACCATGAGAGAGAGCCCACCCATGACACTGCTTGGAAGGTCAGGACCTAGATGCTGAACAGCTCATAGACCCAGGATAGAACCCAACATGAATAGCCAAAAATGTCAATGAAATGACTCCTAATAATATTCTGCTATAGTAGCCCAATTATCATCAGAGAGGCTTCAAACAGGAACTGATGGAAACACATGCATAGACCTAACAAGGCAAAGCTTGAGAAATCCCATGGAAGAGGGGGAGAAAGGATTGTAGGATCCAAAGTAGTTATGGAATTAAATAACTTGGACTCATAGGAGTTCATAGAGTCAAAAATGACAACCAAGGAGCCTGCCCATATGTTACTGTTGTGTAGCTTAGTCTTTGTGTGGGACTCCTAACTAGGAGACGTGGCTGTCTCTGACTCTCTTTCTGATGCGGGGGACCCCTTTCCTCATATTGGGCTTCCTTGTCCAGCCTTAATATATGGGGTTGTGCATAGTGTTTTGTTGATATTCATGGGAATCCCACCCTTTTTCTGAAGAGAAATGTAGGCGATGGAGATAAGTGAGGAGAGGGACTGGGAGAAGAATCTGAAGTCAGAATGTAAGAAAGAAAGAAAGAAAGAGAGAGAGAAAGAAAGGAAGGAAGGAAGGAAGGAAGGAAGGAAGGAAGGAAGGAAGGAAGTTGAAGGAGGTGGGGGAGGAGGAGGAAGAAGGAGAAGGAGGAGGAAAAGAAGAAAAAAGAGGAGGAGGAAGAGGAGGAGGAGGGAGAGAAGAAGGAGGAGGAGGAGGAGGAGGAGGAGGAGGAGGAGGAGGAAGATCTAGATCTTAATCAGGAAGTTTCCCGACTTGTTGCCATTAACACTTCAGCCTATAATAATGCAGTTGGATATTTATGATACTCAAAATGGGATGTTTCACATTCAGGAAAACCTGGCACTGTGTGAGATTGCCATGTCTGGAGAATTCACTACACTGGACTGATATCTCTCACTGTCAGTACCAGAACCTAACATTCCCTTGTTAAGACAAGAGTAGAAATGAATCATGCCAAAAAAGGTTAATGCTGTGGAAACCATTGCATCCTTCTTGTCACTTCACCAGAGAAATTGTCACCATGAGCAAAAAGTCAATGCCCCACAGTGATGACTTACTGTGGAAATTGGCTTGGGAACAGATTTACTGTTGCCCTGCTCACATTACTCCTTATCTTCAAAAGATGTCTTTCCCACAAAAATCCATGTTAATAAAGGACATATGCATCCCAGCATAATAATATGGCCCTCATTGTTCTTTGTGCTGAAGGGACTTAGGAAAAAGAAATGAACAATGTTCACTGAAAGACTAAAACATTGGGCATTTCCAAAATTTTGTAATACATTCAACAAGCCTTCCCAAACACTCATCATGAAGAACAGTATTTAAATTTTAGTTATATTTCTTAAAGAAATTCTACATATCCACAGCTGACTATATGCCCAACCATATGAGTATTTACACAAATATTAGTATTTATTTCAAAAAAGACTGAAAGGATAGAGCTTAGAAGGCAATTAATCTCATCAAAATCAACTTTCTTGTTTTAATTTGCTGTACTGATTAGAAAGGAAAAAGATATGTAGAGCTCCTAAATTTCAGCTGTGGTTCAAAGATAAGGTAGACACCAGAAAGATCAGATCAGGCAGAAGGATTTCAAAAAGAATTTGGTGATTATATCCAAAATGCTTGTGAGGTAAGTTCATTTCCATCAGCCAGGTCTAGTGGCATGGAAGGGGTACCATGAGTCTACAGTTGGCCTGAGCTACAGGGTGAGACCTTGTCTCAAAAACACAATAGATCAGGCTAACAATTTGGCTTAGTGGATAACAGCTGTTGTTACCAAGGCTGATAAGCTAAATTCAATCCCTATAACCCATGTGTTGTAAGCAGAGAACAAATTCTATATATTGTCCTCTGACTGTGACATGTGTATTTTGGCACTCCCCTCCCCACAAAAATTAATAAATGTAAAAAAAATTACAAAAAAATACAAGTCAATCATATGCATATTCATAAGCACAAAAATATGGAGGCCTGGAGGCACATATCAAATACATCTCTTCCTGGTGTGCATAGATCCCTGGAGGCATACTTCAATGGTACAACTTTTGCCTGGTGGGATAGATCTGTAGAGGCTTACGTCAATGGTATGGTATGAGTCTTGCTTCATCTGCATAAATCCCTGGGTTTTTCCTCTAATCTGAAAAAGAAAAAATATTCATGAAACCAAATATCCACTGTAGAGATATTATAAAGTTGGAAGTCTTTGAAACAAGGAGCCTCTGAAAGCATGCAGGCAGCAGAATGGTGCCTTCTCTGAAGAAGGGAACAAGGCCTCATAAGTAGAGTCTGCTATTGCTTGCATCTTAGCCTTTATAGTCTTCTGAGCTATGAGGAATAATTTCTGTAATTCACATTATTTGGTCTGTTTCATATAACAATCTGAATGTACTAAGACATGGATCCAAGCCATGGGTCTTAATCCCTCATACACGGCTATATGACTGGGTAATTCTTCTATACAATTCAGAATTTTTATGAAAGACTTCATAATGTTTCTCTTAAATGCAGTTGAAGACTACCTGGAAAGAACTACTAGAGAAGCTGGGGTTGCAAGTGAATGAACTCCTAGAAGTAAAATAAGAAGTTACAAAGCCAAAACAGAGATTCATTTCACCTCTCCAAATCAACTCTGAGGAAAAGAACTGAAAAGGAAGAGAGTTCCCATGGCAGCCACAGCATCCTGGAGTGGGGACCACAGGCAATGAGTTGGTTCAATCTGAAAGGTGCAGATTGGACCACAATCCATTTGTGATACTTTCAGCACAATAAGATGACTTATTAGTATGAAATCTTGGCTTATAGCTGAGGCTTGGTTCTAAATAGTTATTATAATTTAAATCAACCCATTTATATTAATCTATGTTCTTCTGTTTGGCTCATGGCTGCTATCTTCCCTCTTCTACATCCCGCTTGATCAAAATCTCCTGGTGTGTCTGCCTTTCTTCTTCCCAAAGTCCTCTCTGTCCCCTGAAGTTCCACTTATGCCTCCTGCTTAGCTATTTGCCAGTTAGCTATTTATTACACCAGTCACAGCAATATATGTTCACACAGTGTGCAAATATCCCACAACAATAGGGCAT